>JAIPMN010000016.1:0-48298 GCA_020650975.1 Apostichopus californicus | reverse complement strand
AAGACGTCTTGAAGGTCAGAATTTATCACTAGCATAAATTTATGAATAAATCAACAGTATCACTTAGTGGGGGGGGGGGGAAGGGATGGGTGGAGAAGTGCTAAGAGAAAGTCTGCATCAATAAAAAGAGTTATGTACTGCAGATTAGGTGAATTTAAGTACCTGAAACAGTTTTCTCATAGCTTTAAAATGTATGTAGGTCTTTGGTGTTCTAGGGAAATGTTACCAAATGTCTTGCTTACCTCAAACTTGATTCCTTTGTTCTCAGACTTCTGATTTGTTAGCTCATCTAGAAAAAGCCACCGATGATGTTTTGTTGATGATCCCTGATCCAGCATTCAACGGGATTGGTATTATCGACTGGGAAGGTTGGCGTCCGCAGTGGGTACAAAATTTTGATACTAGAGAAATCTACCGCAAGCAATCTAAAAAACTGGTTCAAGAGAGGCACCCTAAATGGAGCGATGAAATGATTGAGCTTGTCGCCATCATCGAGTTTGAACAAGCCGCAAAATATTTCATGGACAGTACTTTACGACTGGTAAAAGAACTGAGACCTCATGCAACGTGGGGTTTCTATCATTTTCCCTATTGTAACAATGGCAAAGAACCACAAAGAGCCTGCAGTCCAGTAGTGGAAGCATCGAATGAAAACATTACTTGGTTGTTTGATTCATCTACTGCCCTCTATCCTTCTATATATCTTCATGGACAAGAGACGGAGATGCGAGAATATGTGAATGGAGTTGTAACAGAGGCCCTTCGTGTCCGAAAGCTGTCAAATAATAAGTTTGCTGACATATTTCCTTACACAAGATACCTCTATTCTGGCAGTGAGCTCTTCTTTACAAAGGTAAAAAAAAAGAAGCTTCTCAAATCGTTTATGCAGTTTCGTTTTTAAAATGTTTTTTGTAATTTGTTGTACTGTACATGTCTTGATGAAAGTCGACATTGTGATTGCTTGAAATATTAAACTTCATGTCTTCACAATACAAAATTCTACGAGGATGTGGTTTTCACAGACTTTAGATTCAGAATATTTTCAGCAAATTTTGTTCGGCAATCGACTTTAGCCACCAGAAATTGCTTTTAATGATTTCATCACAAGAAATGCAACTCTGCAGTAGCTTATTAATTTGTCGATACTAAGATGTAATGAAATAGTATAAATTACTTTCAGAATTTTCAAAGCGGCTACAAAATGAAACCCAAACATGAATCAAATTTGAGCAGACTTAACATTTAAGTGAAGACCATTTCTCTCGGCCAAGCTATCATTAGAGAGAGAAAAGAGAGAAACATGCATAAACAACGTAGAGACAGAAAAAAGCAAACAGGATAAAGTCATATTCATTCATACTTAGTAAAGATTCCTAAATCCTATTGGTCCATTCAGGTCAGCTGACCGTGGTTAATCCTGTGAGTAACGCACGGTAAAATTACGGGGCATCACTTAAATAAATCTTTGGTTATATGTAACCAAAAATGTTTTGTTTTATGATTTTTATGATTAATGCACTCCGGGTGTTAATGCTATCGCTGGATGCACTCGGGCTCCGCCCTCGTGCATCGCTTGCATTATCCCCCGATCGTGCATTAATCCTGTGAGTAACGCACGCTAGACCGTTGATTAACCCCTTATTGAAAATAGAGCCAGCTGCTTGGAGTTATGTTTGTCTGCAATACTATCTGCTTCCAAGTTTTAACCTCTCTTTCTATTCCCATGTTATTTAATATTTAATCATCACACCACTCTTGTTAACTATATACCACATCTTCCAGTCATTGCATCAGAACATCTTGCAATCTGAAGCAGTTTCACCTGATTTATTCTGGCTCTTATCTATGGAACAAGTTAACAGATCACATTCAAACATGCTCTCAACTTTCTACTTTCAAAAGTTTACCTAAGACCCATTTTTTTCACTTGTTCTTTTGTAAATCAATTTACTTTCTTTGTAAAGCCCCTTGAGCAGTGACTTTCTACTGATTTGGCACTATAAGTCTCATTTATTATTATGATTATTATTATGATTATTATTATGAATATTATTATGATTATTATTATGTAAATTCTCTTGTAGAAAGACTTGAATGCCACGATCCTACAGTCTGCCCAGATGGGGTGCAGTGGTGTTGTCTTTTGGGGATCCAAGAATGATACTCACACCGCTGAATCCTGTTCGCAACTTCAAAGTTATCTGCAAGTGTCATTAGGACCTTGGGTGAAGAGGGTGACCGATGCTGCATCACTGTGCAGTCTCAACATCTGCTCAGCAAATGGACGGTGCGTTGGTGACATTCTGACCTGTGCCTCTTCCTGGCAGAAGTTGGAAGGAAAAGGGACACATGAGAAGGAAATGTTAGGGAGGCGAGATGATCGGGGACAACAGTCATTATTTCCATGTACATGTGACTGCTATGAAGGATGGAGTGGTCCCTCATGTAGCATATCAGGATAGGAGAGGGTCAAATGAGGTGATACACACCAGCATCTTTCAACCTAGTGTGATTCGATGTGCGTAAAATTGTATAATTTAAAAAAAAATAATACAAAACTTTCATTTTAGACTGAAGTATGTTGAGGAGAAGGCAAGTTTATCTGTCATGGTGATGTTATTAATAGTATGCATCTCTATGACTGCATGATTGAGTTTGATTCTCTTCAATCTACAATCAGTCACGTAACTTCAATAGATAACAAAGGCAGATGATTAACAGGGACAGAATTGAATTCTTCTTTTTGTGGCTGCCTTTTATTTTTATTTTTATAAAGTTCTTTGTTTGACTAATTAGCTTTCATTACAATTATGGCATACTTTGTGGTATTTAAACTTTTATATTGCTCCCAGACTGAAGTAACAAAGTGAACCCAAATAAGAGATTTTGTTGACAATTATATTTAATATATATACTTTATATTGTTTTTACAGATCAGAATGTCTCAGTGGATATTTCGTTCCTCATTAACAGAATGGACGTCTATTAAGATTGTCAACAGATGTATCATATTTATCACCTGAAAGTTATGGTCAAAAACAATAAAATTGTAAGAAAAAGTTGTTGTATTCTCCTTTCTTAATGTACAGCTAAAACATTATACAGAATATAAAATTCCAAGTGTTAAGTATACCAATGATAATACATTTACATACTTATGAATTTTGAAAGCAGTTTTTTGTATTTTGTTGGCACATGTACCAATAACACAAAATAAAATTGGACTTGATAGCACTTGGAAACTATCCAAAATTTTATCACCAAATGAACTTGAAAAGGTCATCAGCATTGCCTCAAATATGATAGAAAGTTATATAAAGGTGCCGTGTGCTCTAAATTCACAAGTCAGTGTGGGGTGAGGAGGGGGGTTTGGGTGGGGGTGGCAAGGATGGAACAAGATTTCTGTTTCAGTACAGTCATACTTGTGTAAATGAAACCTGTTCAGATATTGTGTGCAGGTTATTATTTTTTCTGAAAATAAAAATATTATTCGTTGTTCAAAGCAAATGTTTAGTTCTTGGCAAAAATGCCTGGGGAGGGGTGGGGGTGGGGTGAGTAAGGATTTACTACAAAGTTTTATTTTCATGAACCATACAGTCATGAGTCATCCATAACATATTGACTGTTAATATCAATTTCAAGGATAACTCAATAAAGATATATTAAAACGGAAGTGGAAATAAGGGGGGGGGGTGTTGGTAAATGCACGTATCACGAGAATGGACAGTTCGCACAAATTGCTCCTTGTTATAGAGACTGTCGAGTCTGCCATGTTTTTGCACCAAAGCGACAACACACTGGAGTAAATCACTCTCTGAAATGGTGCTAACTTCTACTTGGTAACCAATAAGCAAGAATTGTCCAACACATTGATTACATGTTACTTGTCAACTGAACCCTTCCAGTTATATCTGTCACCTCAGTCAATTTCACCGTTCTTCCAGTACGGATTCTAAACAAAAGCCGCGAAAATATAACCTAAAATGGTTAAATCACCGACAAGTACATTCGCTCTTTTAATTTTTATTCTTGAGATCGTAGCTAGTCACTCCCACTTCCGTGAGGGCCACTTCCGCGATGAATCAAATGCAATTTCGAAAAGTTTTGTAGGTCCACTAGATCCAACAAAGTTACCCCACACCGTAGAAGAGGAGGACGTTTTTGCGAATGTGGTGCCTAAAATGGAAGAAATTGCATTCTCTGCATATTGGAACCTTCCTACTTACGAATGCCTAGACAAATTTGGTATTGATCTTCAGTTAGAAATGTTTGGTATCACCTCGAATGCAAATGGGAACAAAACAGGGGATGCCTTGGTCCTGTTTAGCCAATTAGTATTTGGTGTTTATCCCCACTTTGACAAATATACAAAGGTGCCAGTAAATGGTGGATTACCTCAGGTTGGTATGGTTACTAGGGCCTAGGCCTATGCCCCTTATCTTATATTTTTTGCAGGTATAATAAAGAGAAAGGTAGACTATGCCAAGGGCTATAGCTGAGGCCTTTACAGTATAGGGCTCTGCCTACATCAAATTTAATATGAACTTGAACTCTCATTCCACTTTGGGAAAACGTACCAACCATGGAGGGTCATGTGACATGCTTCCAGGTGCTATTAACATATTATACAACCCTTTGTCAGTTCGAAGAGATAAAGTGTTCCGTAGACAATGTTCAGACGCCACTTCAAAGTACAATGGGCATTTACAGTAAATTTGCTCAAGAAAGATTGATCTGCATGAACCCTGGCTACTATCTGAGCAGTAGCGGAGCGTCCATACAGTCAGGGGGGGCGGATGCCCCCCCTGACGGACTCAAATGGACTGCTGGCGCCCTTTTCAGCTTTTTACCACTTTTTACCTATTTGCGATTATTGACTTTTTTATTGCGCTCTCATCTACCTATTGACATTTGTCACATTTTGTTGGTGTAATTTTCTGACAAAATGGCGATAACACCTATTTATTCTTCGTTTATCTGCAAATTAGCAAGGCCCGGAAAGGGTCATTTCCGGCGATCTAGAGTGTATCTTTACTCAAAAAATTTCTGTACGCTCCGCGCCAACCAATGGTGGCGCTCCGCTTAGATAGTGTCGAAAGCGCCCCTACAGACTATTCTCGCCCCCCCTGACCAATACCCCTAGCTCCGCCACTGTATCTGAGCATCTACTGTCATATCATACATGTCATATCATATCATACATAGACAGTTGTGTTGCTAAGGAACAACGATTCCTGTGGTCTGCGACTTGTGTGTACATGTGCCCACTTGTGTACATGCAGTCCAGATAAGTTGAGTGCGTTTGATTGTTTGAAAGAAATACTCCAATTGGCAAATTTTGAATTGAAAATTGAAGTAAAAATTGGAAAACTGTGCCACTTAGCTAGATACCACCATTCCTGTAGCTTCACAAGGAATGTGGTAGCTATGACATCATGATCTAAGTTGCTGGAGAATGTACTTTAAAGGAGTAATATATACAAGAGTTGAGTGCTACAAGGGCGCAAGGCACATGACCCTCCATGGATGGTACATTTTCTTGCGCGTCTCCTCATTGACATAGTCTGTCCATGTTAATTTATATGACAATGACAATTTAGTATATATAGGAAGCATAGGCATAACTTAAGACTCATAACAATAACATGTGATGCATCTATAGCTAAAAGCTATATTCTTGTAAAGCTATATTGTGCATTCCATTATAAAGGTGCACAAAGTGATGACTCTGATAATGTTTGTAAACAAATGGCTCTATAGCCTATAGTACAGTCTGAGTGTAGGTATGGTGCAATCGTTAACCTCCATATGTAATGTACATAGCCTACAAGCGTTGTTGTCGCTGCACATATTGAAACATGTTAGAATACAGCCTGAAAAAGTATCAACACAGAATAGGACTTACCTGAAATGCATTGGTAGAACAACTTATTTATGAATAAATGCCATATATGTCAAGTGTCACTAATGCTATATTTACCATAAACTTCATTGATTCACTGAGCCTATAATAATCATCAAGTGGCGTTTTACTTTGTGTACAGTGTTATACCAAAGATCTTTGGTTATTCACTGGAGATCTCGTTGTTTACAAAACAAACTTGTGGATTGTGTAAAGGAAAATTCTGTACTTGAAAGTTAATAATGTTCGTACTAAACAGTAACTTGCTTTGTCTGGGTTACAGTGTCAGTGAGCAAAGCTGAATGAAAAAGAGAATCAGAAATAATAAAAATATCTAGTCCTCATGGAACCATACTATCAGTGTTCATTACACATTTCTCATTTTCATTTAGCTTGGAAATTTAACACAACATTTAGAAAAGGCTGCAGAAGACATCGTTTCTGCCATCCCAAATGCAAACTTTTCTGGACTTGCTATTATTGACTGGGAGCTGTGGCACCCATCATGGGATCAAAACCTGTTGGCTGGGATCATCTATTGTCATAAATCTCTGGATTTGGTGCAGAAGAATCATCCGGACTGGAGCCCTGATCTGGTAGAATCGGTTGCCAGAATAGAATTTGAGGAAGCGGCTAGAGCCTACATGGAGAGTACGCTATCATTAGTTAAACAACTTAGACCAGGAGCCAGATTGGGATTTTATCACTATCCTGCCTGCTATAACAGATACACAGAAAGCAATGCTTGTAATCCAAAGGCTGTTCTAACCAATGACAAACTCAAATGGCTCTTTGCAGAGTGTACTGCACTTTACCCATCTATCTACTTGTACGGGTCTAGGAGTGACTACCATACCTATGTTGAGAGTAACATAAAGGAAGCCTTGCGTGTTCGAAAGATATCCAACGTCTCCCAAGTACCAATCTTTGCCTACTCTAGATTTAACTATTCTCACAGTGGATTGTACTACACAAAGGTGAGATTCTTTCGTCAATGTTCCCAAGCACTAATCTTTGCCTACTCTAGATTTAACTATTCTCAAAGTGGATTGTATTTCACAAATGTATGATTCTTTCATCAATGTCCAACTCAACCCCTTAGGTTGCCCATTTTAGAAAATATTGTTTACAAACCACATGAACCGATTTATTTTGGGAATAATTTCGTTCAAATTTTTCTCTTGTCACTTGCATGACGACATTGGTAAACGAACTATAACAAACACATGAAATTGTTCTCGTCTTAATTTTGTTACCAGGTGCAATGCACAATACTTGTGATTACTGTTGTCCAGTCAATTGCTGTTGTTATTTACTAACCAGATGATGGCTACATGTTACACTGATTTCAAGACAAACAATAGAACATGCTTTAGAATTAAACATAGGGAACATAAATATGTGAAAGGAATGTTCTTGTTTCTGCTGAAGTAGAATGAAATGGTAACAGCTTCATCTGGACAGATGGATTCTAGTAACAGCAAATACTGCAAACTCAGAGCTCAAAGGATGCAAATGATGGGAGTGGCAAAACAGTTTTTTCAGGGCACAATTGTAGAAAGAGCTTTAGATTTTCATTGAAATGACAGGGCAATCTTGAAATGTTTCAGTCTTCAAAATGGCATCAAAACAATTTTCAAAAATTTGAAAGGACTCCCAGGCTTTTGTTCCCAAACTATGAGCAAACATGTACTGAAATGACAGAAAACAGGAATAATCTGGAACACCAGCAGCGTTCATAATACAATGTCTAAACGTTTCCTGCAGCTTAATAATTGTCAATTCTGACAAATATGCTGCTTTGTTTCACACCATGTTTGAGCCCTGATGTAGTTTGATACTGAAGTGTAATATTGATCAAGAAAAATTATGAGGGCAGCTACAAGAACTTGATTAAACATGGCATTGCAGTTGTTGCCATCTGTAACTTATGAATTTGAAGGGTATTTCAGACAGTGGTACTGAAACCAATGGCAATACGCCATCCGTTAATTCGATTTGCCATTGGTGCCATCCGTTAATTCGAGCACTGCGTGTACCACAGTCTGTAACCATTCCCTAGCCCTCAAAGCTCTGCTGTAGACATTAAGGAATCATTCAGAAGGCATTCAGGAATCATTCAGAAGTCATTCAGGAATCATTCAGAAGGCATTCAGGAATCATTCAGAAGGCATTCAGGAATCATTCAGAAGGCATTCAGGAACCATGGTACAATCTCAGCGTGATCTATTATTCGTCAATTGAAGTATCTACTTTGTATGATTATTTATTGATTTTATTTCTACTTTGTGCACAGGCTGATTTGAATAATACCATCCTCCAGGCAGCAGAGCTGGGAACCAATGGCGTCGTCTTCTGGGGCGACCACAACGACACCCACAGTCTGCAGTCATGCATGCAACTTGAGAGCTACCTAAATACATTTTTGGGCCCATTTGTTAAAGAAGTGGTAGATGCTGCATCACAATGCAGCAAGGTGACTTGCTCAGGGCATGGAAGATGCATTGGTGATATTATTGGCTGTTCCACATCTGGTGCAGGGAAGAGCTCTGACAGTAATGTGAATAAAGCCTACAACCATGGAACACAGTGTACATGTTCATGTTATGAAGGATGGCAGGGCCCATCATGTGCTGAACAACCATCTATTTGAGAACGGTAGTTAAATTGCGTACAACCATGAAACACTGTACATGTTCATGTTATGAAGGATGGCAGGGCCCATCATGTGCTGAACAACCATCTATTTGAGAACGGTAGTTAAATTGTGTGCATCAGAAAGTATGAGCGTGCACTTGTTCATGTTATATTTAGTAGAGTTTGGTATTTCCAAGGGAAACTATGAAACCCACCTGAACTATGAACATTTAGATACCTCAAGTGTGCTCCAAACAGCAGGGTATTAATTAACATTGTATAGAAATAACTTCTTAATTCCATCTTTTTAAACAAATTAGGTTCTATGTATATCGGACATTCCATGCATTATGGAGTTGGACTCTGTGCCTTTCTGCGTGTTTCTATTGTATGAAGAAGACTGGTTTGATCATGTTACTTGAAAAGTCACTGATTTTATACGGTTATGCTACTTCATTATGAGATATATGTAGAAAATAATTGTTTTTTTCATATACCATTTTTTTTCTTTTATTATACTGCCATTAACAGAACTATCTTTCTGCTATATAGTGTAACTGGAATAACACAACTCTTAACATTCAGTCAATCAGTCCTAATTTATCAAAGACCGTTTACATCTTGTATATAGAGTCCGTACCTTCGATGAACAGTGAAATCTGTCTTTCTTTGTGTAGAAGTTTTTCTTTTTTTTGTATCTCACAAATATGTTGCTTATTTTATTTTTGTATGAATATGTTCACAAAGATATTTATTTTCACTTCTTCTGTGGATCATTTTCGTCACGATCCCAAGACACTTGATAATCCCATCATACATTTTGCACACAAAGGTGATCCCAGGACTAAGTGTGTGTGAATTTAAGTGTGTGTGAATTTAATAAGGATGGGAACACACAGGGTTCCTCCATATTGAAGATCATGGGCATGGAATTGAGAGAAGTAAATAAAAATAAATAGAAAAAATATGAGATGTTTTCCACTTTAATGTATATTTTTTTATGTATATGACCTTTTGCCTTCATCACATGATAAACAATCCTCAAATAAAAGTTAACTGAAGGAAATATAATTAAACATTAAAATGAATATTTGACAAACTTCCTGTTTGGTGACCAACCCACTATGAAAAGAATCTGCCAGCGCTCAAGTAGCTGATGTCTGATAATAAAGGTTACAGAGTTTACGAGAGAGATTAATTTAGATATGCCATATTTTTACCAATTCTGTCATGGTGTACACCTTTTACACAACCAAAATTAATTCATTTTAGAAGTAACCAAGAAAAGGATAGGATTATTAGAGGAAAGACATTACAAGGGGTCCTTCCTTATAGGCACACCTACCAATGTGAAATATGAAAGAGCAGACATTGTGCATGTGGGCCCTGGAGTGGACAATAGACATGAACTTAAAATGTTGGTTAATTGTAAATACTAATTAACAATAGTCTATTTTTTTTGCTTATTTGGTTCAATATATCGTCTGAAAACAGTTTAACAGAATACAACCTCGCAAGAAGCATTTTGGAAGACCCTTTTTAGTTTTTAATAACCTATGAAATTTGGGGCGAGTTTATACAGTATATTGACTTTTACCAGAAAACAATGAAGGGTGAAAGTGCTTATTTCATAGCTCATGGTAATGTTATATTTAAGCTAAAAGTGATTATTAATTTACATTGGTTAGTAATTACCAATAATGCCAAATACATTTTCTGCAGGCAATGCTCTGTACCTTTGACCCTATTGCAATGAAGAATGTCGTAGGAAACTGCTTCTTTCTTTAATTGAGCAGGCTTTTATCAAAAAAAATCTGTGAGTATGACAAGAAACTTATTCATCTTACAACTCAAGAAAGCATCAGCAAATTTTGAAATATTTGAGAAAAGTAATTTTCAAAACATTTTAATATGATTTAACATTTATAATCAGTCACGTTATTTGGAACTGATTTTGTTCTACGGTATTTTCTGTTCTAGAATTTGTTCTACAGTGTTTAGCACTTATAATTTATGACAGTCCGGTCTTTAATCTTTCGTGACCTTTGATATAATTCATTTCTCCCTACCAGGGTGTTTGCATACCCCTGCGACATACATACTGCTCATATCGTGGAAATGTTTACTTCATGGCTAAAAGTTGAGCCAAGCTTCAAAACTGTTTTGAACAAAATAACTTACCCCTATGACACCATCCCCAATAACTACTACATGTAATATATTAGTCGAATCAGAAGAAAAGAAATTAGAGTGCAGAATAACAGCACTTAGAATATCAGTCATAAAAACATTAAAAAAATTGAAAATGAGTCTTCTAGGTTCATCACTAAATTAACCAATAACAGATTGCTTGAAGCTATACAATGGTTTAAAACAGACTTTAAATATGATCCAATGAAAGGCTCAAATCCAACATTTCTGCCCTCCTATTTAAATAACAATGGTTATGCAAAGTTGTGGTCATAATGAGGATAAACAGACTGTAGCCAATCAAACTGCATTTAGCTGTAAAATATTTTAACATCAGTTGTCAGCATTCTGATTTGTCACAATCAAGATCAAATGAATGAACAGTCAAAACTGTTTGAACAACCTTTCAGTTTGGAAATCCAACATATTGAAAACTGAAAATGTAAAAAGACACTTGGACCAATGTATCTATTCAATTCATACTAACTCAGATGAGGTTTTAGTGCTGACATGACAATGTTAGGTTTCATCATGGGGTCAATTCTTAATTGAGCAGTAGGAACATTCTGATTATAAAGACATGACAATGTTAGGTTTCATCATGGGGTCAATTCTTAATTGAGCAGTAGGAACATTCTGATTATAAAGAGGGTATATCAAGAATTAAACTCGTGCAAACTTAGAAACTCTACAAAGTGTATATTTCTTTGTTACAAAAGTTGGAACTAGCAATATATAAACTAGTAAAGAGTATAACCACCAAATAACAACCAGTTACACCTGTTAAATACAAAAGTGTTGTATGCCTAACCGAGCCTATTTATGCCTAACCGAGCCTATTTAAGGCAAGGACAAGATTTAATGGGGTGAACATGCTTGGCAAAACACAGTTTAAGCTCAAGTATACATGTGTTACTTTTAAAACTGGTTGCTGAAAATGTACCCTTCAGATTGACACTCAATAAAAATACCAACGCAGACAATTGGAAATTGATAAATAAATGGGTAAGAAAAACCCCTTTTGACCAATAGAAACACTTGTAAACATTGGCAGTATACTTGACTTATAGTGTCACATGAAAGATATACAGAACTGTCTAGGGATGCTCGTAAAATAATATTCTACTATAAACCCAAAATGACATCTAATGAAAGGGAGAAAAAAACAAAACAACAGGAAAAAGGGAATAAAGAAGAGTTAATTATTATCAAGGTAGGGTACAGAAAGCCTCTATATAGTACCATAAACTCTGTAATTGTCTAGCTAAGCTACAATCCAAGGTCTTATCAGTACCACAGTTCAATCAAATTTCTCTCATTATATTCATGAAGTAATATTTTAAGTAAACCAAATTGTACTGTTATATGAATACGAACCAAATGAAACATTTGAAAACAGAGATTGAATATCAAAACCTAAAAGTTGCTGCATTCTCCTTTTAAAAATCAAACCAACGATAGTATATGACATAGAATATACCAATAAACATTTGTTCTGATGGTTTAGTTTTTTTCCCCTTCTATTTAGTCTATAAGGTATACCGACTCACACCCCCCCCCCCACCCCCCACAAAAATACTAACAAAGCTTTAGTGTCTTTACACATGTTACATAGTACATGTAAGATAAGTTTGATTTCAATGACTGTATTACTCTGATTAGCACACAAAATCCATGCCAGTGTGACAAATGCTCTACTAGGAAATTTTGCACATGAATATGCCCCCCCCCCCCACCTCCACCCCTTCTACCTCAATCACAACATCCTCTCTCCCACCCTCTTCTACCTCAATCACCATTCTACCCTCTCCAGTCTGTGATTTAATGATATATCACACAAACTAGTGCATATATCCTGTGGGTAATATGGTGATATCAGCATATACTGTATGAGAGTCTGAATACAATAGTACATAAATTTCTTTAAAAAACCCATAAAAGACTAAAATACTAATTTTTACCTTTCCACTTTATAAGTGAATACCAGATCAAAATCCTCTGTTAATTTGATGAATATAATAACAAAGTTCCAATTAAAATCTAACTTTTAAAATTTGAAATAAATTCTGGTTGAATTGAAGACTTGTTATTCAATGTACACACAGCACCTTGTACTGAATTAATGTTACCTTTCATAGTTTCTTTTTACACTTATGTACAAATTATTATATTTTGTCTGAAACAAATCATTATTTACAAACCTGGAATTGACTATGAAGACGAGATTGAATTTCCAATGAGCCAAAGTCCACCAAACAAACCAAAACAAATATAAAAGATATTGTCCCACTATGGTACGGGGAAAAATGACGAAAAAAGGGGGGAAAAAGGAAAGAAAAAAGATGACATAAAATAGCTGAATAATTTGTAACAATGAAACACTTTTGTGAAACCAAAAGTAGAAAGAAAGAGCTTGCATAAATGCTGCTTGACTTGAGAAAACCAAAATGTAATAAGTTTGATAAGTGGCATTAAGTGGCATTAAGTGCCATGATGCTACTTCCATATTTGTCATCTCTGTAACAAACATTCTCTGATTATCAGGTTTTATGATGTCCCAGATAAGAAATTATTTCAAATGATTGATAATATAACCAAACATTTTGTATCATTGTGTAACACCAAGACTGGACTCTTAATAGTAGTTTTTATTTAACAATAGGTGGTTCATTAATTGAGGTCCAGCCCAATTTTTAAACAAAATCTCAACTTTTAGTTGTTACTGATAAGATTGATATGCATTTAATTATCACATGTTTATATAACAAAGACCTTAATTTTGTTTTCTCGATGGCCTTGGAATTCAACGGTCACCAAACACTTTCTCTATCAAGAATTTGATTCTTGAAGATGGAAAACTTGATACAAATATGCAAATAAACAGATTTATAACCAATAAAGGGTAACGGATACATACACACAGAAACAGAGAGATATTAACATTGCACCCTTGTCAATTCCAGGGGCAACATTAATTGGCAATCCATGATATAGAAACAGACACATTCAAAGTTCACCCTTGTCAATCCCAGGGAAACATTAACTACGAGACTCAGGGACACACAAAGACTAGGAGACACATTAATCTTTGTAATCTCCATTGAGAAACTAATTATCAACCACTCGTATACAGTAGATGAACAGAGAGGATATTTATCTCATCAGTTTAATGGTAATACTCTCAGCAAAAAGTGTCCACTTTCTATGAATGTTATTGAGTCCCTATTATTATTATTATTATTGTTGGGCTATTTGTTGGATCATTGAAGACAAACAGACGTAAACCAGTGACACCAGGAATCATTTAGCTTGTCATTTAGCCTTTGAAGAAGATCCTGCTAGGATTGAAACGTCAGGCCAACTTACTTTTACACAGGAATCATATATCACAGATGTAAGCAATAAAGAATTACCAACCACTGTTAAACCGCACATGTGAATATTAATATGTTGTTAAGCACATGTATTATAAATATGACATATACCCTAATGTAGACTTCGGCTATTGTTAATATTATGGGGAAAAGCAAAATGGCCTCTCTTTGACCTGAACACACTTCACATCTTTACCTATGCCAACTTACTGAAAGTAGCTAAAACAACATCATATTTAACCATTGCTTTCATTTCAGTGGAAAATATGGTTTTATAACAAAATATGAGTTTAAACAATTAACTTGATTGTCCCCTTGAGCCCAACTTGGTCCCTGTGCTATTAGTCCTTTAGTACCCACAAGTTTTCAATAGCATTTGCTTTCATCATGCCATGATGAAAACCATTGGGGACTGTTGATTAGGCACAAGAGGATCTATTCTGATAAATTCTGAAAGAGTCTTTGTCCCACCCAAATTCTGGGTTAAGACTGCTCAAGAATTCACACTTACTCCACCACCTGGGGTGTGAATATAGCATTCAATAAATCATAGAAGATGTGTGTAAAGGTCAACAGGAAATATCTGCACTTTTGTAGGTAGGACTGACAAAACAGTTTCACCTGAGATTTATAAAAAAAAAAAAAATCTGAAATTCTCCACAATTTCACTTGTTCTCTGGTGACTTGAGATGGCTCTTTAGTTGTGACAAACTTATCGACTAAGTTATTATCCAAAGTTTTTAACAAAAACAGGATGGAATTCCTTGTCTTATTGAAAGGAATGAACAATCCAGATAACTTGCATTTTGGCTGAATATAACACAGAGCATTTACCTAGCATCTGCCTTAGAGGTTGGAGGGTGATCATAAATAAATAGTGCTGTTATTAATAACAAACCATGTGAGCAATAATAGATTTGGTCAATAGATACCTGATGTAATGTTCTAAAGATTATGTGGTCAAAGCAAATGTGGAAAGCATGTCACTGATTGTGACAACCATGTTTGTACTGCTCAACATTTTGGGAGGAATTTGTAACTGCTTTCAAGATATGTGGTTTCACGTAATCTTGTGCTGAAATTTTGGAGTTATCTATGACAGACTAATTTTTGTGAGTGATTCAATGCTAAATACTTCTGCTTGAAAATTTTTGTTCATATGGTTCTTGTTACATCTCAGGGTTATACTTAACATTCACAGCTTTTAATGGTTAGGCATGTATTTACTTACTTAATCCCAAAAAATACAAACATTTATGTTCACAGCATGATATCGACATGAATATTCAATGTTATGCATAACATTTTTTGTTTTAATTTGAAAAGATTTACAGGGAAGAATAAAAGGGCATAGTCTCAAGATATGAAAACAGTAGAAAGTGGAAGCCATCTTAGTTTTGTATGAACATACAGGTTTATCTTACAGCTAAAACTGGCCTTAAAATCACTAAACTAATCAAACAGGTCATGAATATTTGCATAGTTAAGGAGCATACATGGTTTCTAAGAGAAGCAGTTATCAATAAATGCTCCAAATTTCTGTCCTTCTATCCCAAGTTGCCACAAAGGGTTAGAAAGAAGTGGTCTCCCCTTCCCCCACTCTATTATCAAAAGAAAAAATAATTCCCCTCACCCCCTTTAATATTAAATATTTGCAGGCTATTTCAGCTTGTGTCTTATTCTTTTAAAGAATGCCGCTGTTACCACTACTGTGGTCATAATTGACAATTATCACAGATGTCGTGGTGTGATAGTTTCAAGAGGGGTGCTGAGCAATCCCCTTGGCCTCAAAGGTGTGAACGAGGGGTGCTGAGCCGTCCCCTTGGCCCTAAGCGCCCTTTGTGCGATTTTGATGATGCATATGACATCATACATTGGCAGCAAAGAATCGGTACCTTTCATAAAGAAAAACCTGTTATATCGAAGAAGTTTAACCGAATATTTGATTTGGGGCAACAACAAAAATAGCTTCAGAAAGGTGTTCTTGATACATCGATGAATATTTTCAACATTTCGAGCAAACCCAACCATTTTGTGGGGGATATTAATATTAGCACAGAATGACCATTGTGCCATACACACCCATCTATGTATATTTCAGTCTTGCTTGGATCTCTCTTCTCCTCTGATACAGTACTGGACACATCGAGCTGATGATGCTAGAAATAACCCGTCAGGGTGTCTATATGGAAGCGTAACGTATAACTTGTTTGACATCTCAGTTATGCTTTGCTCTTTTGCCTTTGATATAGCCGATCCATCTATCCAGTGTTCTTTGAAATATCGGATCAGGATCAATGGAAGCTATTAATTGTAACTGTGTAATGTGGGTGGCATGGTAGTCCCACCTGGCTAGATTTGGGGCTTTCCCCAGAGTAATATGCCTCAGGTCGTAAATTGACCCCGAACCAGTGTCAAACATTGGCAAGAGTGCTTTGAGTGATTTAATCCCTTCTTGGAAGAGGTGGGCCGCTTCCCGGCCGTTCTCCTGAGAGGCACTTGATTTCAAATCGTACAAGCCGATGAGGCTGTATATGAATCCATTTAAAACGAAAGAAGATGGGTTGGTTGGGTATTCCTCATACCACTGGTACTTGTCCATGAATCTGGCTTGCACACCTCCATCGGTGGATCGGACTTGGTAGAGTTTAATCCCCTTCATAGCGCTACTTAAATATCTACTCTCCTTGGTCTTCTCGTAAGCTCGTACTAACGTTGATATTGCTTGCCCCTGGGCCATTGCGGAATACCAGTTTGCTTTCAACTCTTCCATATCACTGTCCACCACACGGTTCACCATGATTGGCCAGCCACCGTTATTGTCCTGATGTCGAACCAGCCAATCGGCGGCGTCATAGAATTGGTTCATGTGGTTGCTACTCGATAACGTTAAATTATCAATTCTTCCCCTACCTTGCAAATATATCTTTAATATTTTAGTAGTTCTCGACTTCCTTTTAGTCTTAGGTTGTTTCTCCTTATAATTCATTCCTTTTCGGAGATCCGTGATTAAATCTCGGGTTATGGTTCTCCATTTGAAGGTGGGGCCGATGCCGTAGAAGACGTTACTCCCTCTGTGCGTACACTCCTCTATGTGAGATGTATAGTGCAAGTTGACAATGCCCGACTCCTCGGTCTGCATCACCACGGTTATCGTAGAATTTCGAAACATGAGAAGATCAAAACTTAACACAGGAAGGGACCTCTCGTTGATGCTTACAGACACCCCATGTCCATAGGAAGGTTTCCCCGCTGAGAAGAAAGAGGACAAGAGAATAAATAAGGCATGAAGGCATGGCAAGAGAAATTCAAAATATAACATTAAGGAGCATAGTAGACTCTACATATACATTTTGTAACAGTAGGTTTTACTCAGGTCTGTCGGCTGCAAGCTGGATTCACCAATGAAATTCAAACAGCTCGGTATGAAAAAGAACTTTGCAATGATGATGACATCAATTCTTGATGATAAGTTATACCATTCGAGAACTTCTTGTGAGGTACAATTGTTATATTTCTCATGATTTTCATGTTATTGCGAGGATGAAAATAACCTGGGTTTTTCAGTTTTTAATAAAATTGTGAAATGAAATGAATACAAGAACATTTCTGATAGTGACAGCATTTATAAAGTTGATCACTTTAAACAGCTTACACACACCATTACACAAAATTTGGTGTCCCACAATTTTAATGTAATTATTTCTATTTTTGCATTTACCATCCCCTCAAGTTTATACCTCATTTCATTATCGATCCCTGATTGTAGAATATGTAACATTCACTGAAACATTCTCTGACCACGGTCCAATAGTCACATCCAAACCCTGGCTACCTCCATGCCTCAAGCACTTCACCTGGTGGATGGTCCTCACCCCTACCTCCCTCTTACCTCCACCCCTCCTATCTCCCTCCCTCCCTCTCCCTACCTCCCCCTACCCCCTACCGCACTTCTACCTTCCCCTACCTACCCCAACCTCCCTAGCTCTGTCTCCTTAACTCCCTACCCCACCTTCTACCTCCCTCCACCTACCTCCGTCCCCTAACTCCCGCTCCCTATTCTCTCCCCCTACCTTCCACCCCTACCTTCCTCAACTACCTTCCTCAACTACCTTCCTCCTCTCCCCCACCTCCCTTCTTCATCCCTCCACCTACATCCCTCACCTACCTCGCTCCCCCTACCTCCCTCCCTCCCCCTACCCCCTCCATCTCCCTCCCCCTACCCCTCCCATCCCTTTCTCTTAGATACTAACCTGGAGACTTGAACTCAATAACATTGGTGTGTCTCACACTATCATAGACTATGTTAGTACTGCTGCTAGAGTCCTCTTGTGTCCATTTCAATCTGTCCTCTTCCCCGTCATCAACCACCAGTATATGTGGAGCTGCTTCTGTGAGATTTTTACTGTAGTGGCTCAGACCAAACTGTGCAATTTGTATTGGATAGAAGTACCCCTGTGAGTCCCACTGAGTTGAAATGGGTACACCTGCAGAGAAGAGAGAATGTAGACAAAATTAAACCAAAACTACTGAGGATAACAGGATGTAAAGATGAAAAAACTAGGTCAGTTTATGTTCTAGAAAAAACCATGTTACTGTCAAAGTCAATATTAGAAAAGAATGAAGAATGGGCTAATAATAACTCACAGTTTCTTTAATCGATCATTTTCCTATCAATTCCATCGACCAACGATAGAAATCATTTATGACATTTTTTGTTGGACCATTAAGTCACACTTATTGCTATAGGGTTGATCTCTGTGGTATTACTGTATGCTGCCGACAAAGGCCCGGAACAGTCACTGTAATGTGCACAATGAATATAGGAATCCTGAACAGAAGCTTTATTCTGTACGGTAACGTATTACTGTATACTATAAACACAGATACGTGGAACAATGACTTCATCTTGTAAATACTACTAAAAGCTAGAACTACATTGCCTGCAAATATGCAGTATTGTTGTGCGGGTGGACTGCTTGCAGTGTTAGGAAGAACTTTTCGGTTGTTCCTGGTATTATTTTTTGGGCGGACAACACTGCAGGGAGTATATTCATGTAGGTACCTACAAAGTGATGGCGCTTGTGAGCGCCGTGACAGGCTCAGAATAAGTTCGCTACACAGCTAGCCTCTGAAACTGCATATGTACAGAGACTATATGAAACTTTAATTTGCTACGTCTAGTCATGTAGGTATCGTTCACTTGGCCAATAATGACAATATCTTAGCGTGCACGACTGCACGCGCACTACAATAAAAAGTGTCCATCAAAACTTTCTTTCAAGAACACCTATTCCTCCCTGTAAAAATCCCTAGCTACAAAGCTGGTCTGTTCTCTACAGTTTCAACATCAAAATCTCTCCAAAATAATCCCATTTTTTTGCCTGTTAGTATCAGATGCTAACAGTTTTTGGAGAAATATGTCAACAAGTCTTCTATCAAAGTAACTGACTTGGCTCATTCATGGGAGGAACGAGTCTATAAGCTTTTAATCTCCAGTTGCAGAGTCAACAACAGTGGTATGTTTCATAAATGGGAACACATGTCAGCTAGAGTCCCTTGCCTCCTGGACTGAGGATAGGGAGAGAGCACTGTTGACATATGGTTTTTGATATGTATTATACACACAGTCAGTAGGATAGGGAGAGCACTGTTGACATGTGGTATTGGATATGTATTATACATACAGTCAGTCTGCTGAGAGAGAAAGAGAGAGACCATGAGAGAGTGGTAACAAAGGATCCACAAAGGCTGTGTCCTTACATGATGACTGATGCAGAAGAAACAGTGGTTAGATTCTGCAATACTCCTAGTAAAACAGCATCTCAGCTGTAGTAGCCAATGAATGAGGCCTAATACATCCCATAGGATACAGAATCAATTGATTGACTACTGATCTATACTAGCAAGAAGCATCATGCAAATATGGCCACATTGCTACACAAATACAAAGATGTATAGCAGTTTTATAGTAGTGTGTATTGCACTTTTGACAGAAACAGGAAGGCACATAGCTATCGTAGACATAGCCTAAGCTATAATAGTCATTGAACCTAGCCTAGGCTATAATAGTCATAGAATCTAGCCTAAGCTATAATAGTCATCGAACCTAGCCTAGGCTATAATAGTCATAGAATCTAGCCTAAGCTATAATAGTCAAAGAACCTAACCTTACTTGGGGCATAGGACAAGGATTAATAGCAAAAAGCACAACCGCCAAACATTATACAGAAATACAGCTACAATAGTAATCGAACCTAGCCTAGGCTATAATAGTCATAGAACCTAGCCTTAGCTTTAATAGTCATAGAACCTAGTCTTAGCTTTAATAGTCATAGAACCTTCCCATGGCTTTAATGGTTATAGAACCTAGCCTTCCTTGGGGCATAGGACAAGGATTAATAGCAAAAAGCACAATGGCCAACCATTATACAGAAATACAAAGATTTACAGCCATTTTCATTAATTCTTTCTTTTTCTGAAACAGAAATATTTTCAGTCTCATGAATCTGAAAATTGCCACGAAGTGTCAACACTCAAATCACTTCATGTGGAATACACTTTCTGCAAAACTGCACTTTCTATTTGGCATCATATGTTTAGTGTGACCAGTATACAACAAACTGGCTAATTTGTTATTAGCCAATGTAGACAGAAGCTGACAAAAACCCCACAAATATTTGACTAGCTGCATGAAAATGACTGGAGCCATGTATTCAGTTTTCCCCCACAACTCTGATAATCTGCAATGCACAGTGCATGGCACAACCTTTGTGTAAGTCCACTTTCAAACTCAACATCTGTGTTTAGCTTTCTGTATATGATGCTGACTGTTATACAGTGACCTTTGACCTCATAAAACTCAGGTTTATTCAGGGACAGTTTTACTGGGTATTGTATTTTATGAAGCTGACAGATATGGCTCCTCCTCCTCTTTACACTCCTTCTCATCCCACTAACTAGCTAAGGTCATCAAAGTCATCACTAAGTGGGGTTGTTTTCAGTTGATATTTTGACTTGCCAACCCTCTCATGCCTGCTCGCAATGTTTATTTTGGGTTGAAGGTTTGAAAGGTGAGAAAAATGGTGATGTTATTTCTCTCCTTTCCCTGTTGTTCAACAAAATACAACATAAGGGTGAAGTGAGACAGAACATGACCATATGGATGAACCTACCAGGAAAAATGCAAAGAACTAACAGGTTGCTGGTTCCTTTCTGTGTGAATTTACATACTCTCACATTATTACACACAATTACACAAAGAGTTACAATTCAAACAGAGAACCAGTAAGGGTAACAAAAACATTGGTAAAAGGGAAAAAAACTTGCTCATTTGCATAACCAAAATATAGCATTTAATAATCTAAATATTGCAGGCAGCATTCCTGGATGTAATTAATTCTTGTATTAAGTCAAATATGATATCAAAGTAAAACAGTACAAAAAGACAATATACTTCCTGGAAAATAAACTTAGGAAACCAAATCCTAAATTATATGTACTGTTATCTTTCTTTCTAAACTTCAGACTTTGTTATCTGACTTGCAATGGCTGTGCTACTGGTTAATGTCTTGTACTAATTATAAAACAAAAGTCTGAATGAATCAATGCATTGGAGACAAACCTAATTGCCGCTGCTATATTTAAAGCTGTGAAACATCCCACGTCTTCTAGTAATATCGTTGTTAATAAAATCTAAACTGGCGCCGGCTGTTCTTATGTAACCGTCTGGAGTCACTGATGCCAGCTTTTCGGAATAGTCATAAAACTGGAGCAGATCATATTAACATGCTGAATACCGCTAAACATTAAAGTCTCCCTAATGGTCATAAGATATCATCACACAGACAGACATGATGACATAAGATCCACAGATTCTATACATAATTATCGTTAAACCCAATTTAGCTTTCGATTTTATGCTCTTCTTTCTCAGGAATAAGTTGACTTGCATTAAAGCAGCAAACACATCATTTTTAACCAAGGTAGAATTATGTATTCTTACGAGTTCATAATAAGATTAGAATTAAATAGAGAGAAAGGAAAACACTATTAAACCAGCACTGCGGCACAGACTTAAGATTAGGGGAAGAGGAGGGGTATGGTATGGAGGGCACTACGACACAGACTTAATTATAGGGGAAGAGGAGGAAATTACTGGGGGAAGTGCATGGCACTCCTTCCTCCCCCATCCCTTCCCTGGTGTTGGGGGAGAAGACCCTGGTGTTGGGGGAGAGGGCCCTGGTGTTGGGGAGAGGGCCCTGGTGTTGGGGAGAGGGCCCTGGTGTTGGGGAGAGGATAATGATAAAAGTTCCTAACTTTTATACTCATAACTCCTAACTTTTAACTCCTAACTGATAAAAGTTCCTAACTAACTGTCAATACTAGGGATATTTACAAACCCATCCATAAGAGAGTTCAAGATGTGTGCTGCACATTGTCTGATCATAAGCTACAAAATGCTGCCAATATATCTCCTTGCTTATACCTCCATGGCAATCTACCTCCTTGCAGGGGAAATATCTGGTTCACTGTCAGGACTCCATGCCCTCTCTCACCAAAACAGTTTTCATTTCTTCAAACTGTTTGTAAATAACAAGCACATTTCCCTTCCTTTTTAAAGACATTGTATTTTTTCATTCTACATATATTCTTTTCAAGCCAAGAGAGAACTCCAGACAACCATGACTTGTTGGATCTAAGATAAGGCACTTCTGTTTTCAAAGATCCGTCATGGGAATGCTAAAAGAGAAACTTTGAAGAAGCCCAGACCTGGTTAAAATGATTCTAGGCCTGCTAATTTATTGTTAGGAATGTGCCATAAATGCAGCCAACCCTTATGTTTCCTTCAGATGTAAAAGGAAAGTTACAATTGTTGGTTTTTGACATTTGAAGCTTGACAAAAGATATTTCAGCAGTTATTATCAATTATAGCTAGTACCTTATCTTCTTCTCAATCATAAGTCTGTTTCTTTAACACTTACTATAACCCTGACTACTTCATCACTGAGCAGAATGTGTGTTATTCAGACAGTTATTCCAATTGGCGTGTGACTTTCTTTAACACCACTGATTAAAATTTTGATGCCAAATAATTAATACAAAGTCTGGTATTTTGATATTTTCTTGGCTCCTTGACGTCTGTTAGTCTTTGCTGCAGCAGCAAGTAATCAGCATTTATGCCCACAATTAATCATCGCATGGGGGGGGGGAGGGAGGGAATGGTTGACTTATCAAATTTTGAACCCTTCAAGCATGGTGTGAACTGAAAAGATTCTGAAAGCAAGTTCAATATGGTACTTGTCTTTTTATTGACGATGATGAGTGTCAAATGCAAATTTACAGTGGACCTGTGCGAAGGTGTACAATATAGCTCTCTGAGGCACATACTGTAGCAAATACAATTTCCAGAAGGAAGAGAGATAGGGAGGCAACAGAAGACAAGAGGGGGACAGGAGGGAGCAGGAGGTGAGGATGGAGGCAGGGGGGAAGGGTGGCAGGAAAGTGGGAAGATGTACTTGAAATGAAAATAATGAGCTACTGAATCAAAGGGGAATTTTTTATTCAAACTAAATTTGATACAAATGTATCTGGAGAGGTTTCTCAGAGTAGAGGCTTTGTTGCAGCAGAGTTCAGAAATAAGAGGTTGGAGGATGTTCAACTTTGGTCAATCTTCTTTGGCAGGTTTGTAAACTTGCAGACCAAATGGGAAATGTTGCTTTAATGCTAAGGGCATAAGCTCTTTAATGTTTTAAGGGCATAAGCTCTTTAATGCTTTAAGGGCACAAGCTTGAAGTAAGTTAATAACATATTTGCATCGTTTACTTCAAAACCAAATTACAGACAAGATAAACAATGAGAGGACTTTGAAGACTAACAGGCCAAACCACAGTCAATGACATCAGTGAAATGAAACCCAAGGAGGACAGTGACCAGACAGACATACTACTGATAGGCTGACAAGGTAAGGGTATAGGCCAGAGGTTGGAACAGATAGGAAAAGAAATAGAGGATGTAGTAAAGGGCAAAGGATAGTGGAGAGGGGGGGGGGGAGGATAAGGTATTCTTTAAGTAAATTCCCACAGGAATATTTAAACCATTTATCTTGGTAACTAGCATGAACGCCAGACTCGCAGATCAGGACAATCTGTTATATTGATATAAAGATTTTGTTTCACTTTACTTTTTAACTTGATCACATGATTAAGTTAATTACTATTTTTGGCTTTTGAACATTTTACTACATTAAAACTTTCATCGACCTGCTGAGAAAACATATCCAATTTCCTGACTAAATCGATAGCGATGAAAAATGTATGAATATACAGATAAACTGGTTAGGCCTGCTTTGTCTAACAAAAGCATTGTTTACATATACCAGGAACATTTGTCAAACTTCCATCAAACCCAGAATATCTAATCATAAACAATTATCCTATTGTTTGACATTTCCAATTCCTTGTTTCAACAGAGTTCTGACAAACTCTTTGTAATGAAACATTGTAGCTGTCATACATAGCTGGTATGTGGGAATGGAAGGTTGTGGTAGAGTCAATACTTAAATAGCAAGGTTATATGCGACAAACAATCTGGGAATTACTTCATGGAGTGAAAACCATGAAGGCTATCCTGTGGTTCACAGCTTTAATTGGAAACATTTTGTAGCAGTTGCTAATGACTATATTTTTAATTATTAACCATTATTATATTTATTCTTTTTGGGGAGAGGAGGGGGGGGGGATTCTGTCCTAATTAAAGACCTTTGGATAAGTGAATACAATTACCACTGTAGCCTGTGAGTTTTGCATGGATTTACGCTAACCTCTCTTTTAAAAACTTCTTTTCAAAATTGGTTTTAGTTTCACCTTCAAGCAATATTTATTGTAAATGGATTTGATCTGTAAATGCAGGTGATAACTGAAGTCCACACAGAGGAACAGCATGACGTTCCTGATGGATTAAAAGAATTAATCCCAAGCCGTGGGAATTAAGCAACGGTTCTTTGGCTGAAACTGGATAACCTTAAATATAATCTTGCAAGGATATAAACATTGAATTAACTTTTTAACATGACCAGAATTAGGATAGAATTTTTCTAGAGGCTAGTGCCAGTTTGCTAACAATAACTATAACTTATCATCGACCAACATATGAGATAATATTAATGTTAACAGAAGAACTGCAAATGCTTCTTTACAGAAGGATAATGGACTCCAGAAAACCTAATACAACAATGACATAATCTAACATGGATATTTCAGTGACAAACAGTGTAATAATCCTAAACTTCAAGAGACAAATATTCCACATTGTTAGTTGAAAACCCATCTAGATATCTCGTCCCAAACTCAAAGTATTGTTGCTAGAATGTGAACTGTTTTGGATTCTATCCTGGAATGGCCAACAGTAGGGAGTCTGTGATGTCAATCATATCATCATGGCAAATTTTCTTCAAAAGCTTTACTTTCCTGCAAAAAACCTTCATGTTGATTTATCCTTCAAATTTGATACACTTGGAATGTTTGCTTAGCTGTCCTCTGTGTTTAGAGAATTACAACAAATTGCATATTTGTTGGATAAACTATTTTACTGTGTGGATAAAGTGTGAGTTATATATTTAAATAAGAACTTAAAGAAAACCATTTCATGACATCACAAGCAATGACTCTGCTACTGCCAGATGCAGCATTCATAGAAATTCACAAAATTTGACAAATTTAATATCTTCAACAAACAAAATGCTACGAGGATGTGGTTCGAACCGAACGATGCAACCACATTTACAGCATTTCTGTGAAGAAATCAATTACAGCCAACAGAATATATATACCTTTAAAATTAGTCAAGTTACTTTACAGTCTGAAGCTGGTCCATGAGAGCTACATAACCTAAACTGATTTGAGAAATGAGGACTTGGTAACAGTGCATGGTAACAGTGCATGGTAACAGTGCATGGTTACAATGCATGGTTACAGTGCATGGTAACAACGCATGGTTACAGTACATGGTTACAGTGCATGGTCACAGTACATGGTAACAGTGCATGGTAACAGTACATTGTTACAGTGCATTGATATAGTGCATGGTCACAGTACATGGTAACAGTCCATGGTAACAGTGCATGGTCACAATACATGGTTACAGTGCATGGTCACAGTGCTTGGTTACAGTGCAGAGTTCTCTTATGATTGTTTGAGTGGAGAGTGTGTAATCATGTAGTAATACAATTTGACAACCCATGTAAAAAAAATAAATACAATTCTAAAATAATCACAGTAATGAAGATTAGGAGCAAAAGCGAGCCTATTTCAAAACAAAATGGATTTAGCCAGGAAATCATACTATGCAGCTTAGGTACAGGGGAACAGGTTGAACCACCACACAGTCCTACTGTATTAAAAGCGGACAGTTAACCTTGGATTGGATACATTCCCCACAAAGTTCATGAAATGCTACAGAAGGTTGAAGGACATCATAAAATAGCAATTGTTGAAATAAGTAAAAATATTTTTTATGACAATTTTCGACAGCTAGGTAAGGAGCCCATTGTAAGGGGGTGGGTGTATGCCACATGCTAGTGGTTACTGACCTTGACTTTTTAGCTCTGAAAAAAAATTATTTTTTTGATAATTATTAACACATGATTGCACCCCAAAAGACACATTTTGAGGGTACTGTGCTAGCGGCACTCCTCTGCATTGTGGACTAAAAACTGCATCCATTCTTTGTGCTTTTTTTCTTTTCTTTTGGTTTTTGTGTTATTGTGTGTGACAATTTCCGATAGTAATAAAGCATATTTCAAATTCAATAAACAGCGTGACAATACTCAAATTGCCTGAACACAACTTTGACGAATATAATCTCACCAGCTGATTGAATTGCATATTAATACATAACCCAAACCAAAACACAAAATTCTTGTCCAAGGCTTCTACATCACTATAAACTACATGTTTGGTAATAGTTACAGATGCCATATATATGCCTATACATATATATATTGTGTACATGTGTTGGTTGGGTTGCCAGTTCAACAAACCATGTAATATTTCCTTATAATATAAAGTACAGTCATCAATTTAACCACAGGGTACCATAGTGTAAACACACTAGGTATCCACCATGGAAAATGGTGTCAATCCCCTACTGTAGTCTACAAAACCCATCGTGATGTCACAATGGAAATTGGTCTCATTTAATATAATGTAAGCATTCTCCATTCTTCTACCAATACAAGCTGAAACCATGTCTTTGACAAACCTTCAAGTAGAGAAGCCATTCTCAAAAAGTCAAAGTTCTGTTAAAATTCTGACAATGTTCATACCACACAACACTGTTATAGATCTAGCAGCAAAGAATAAAGCTTTCTCAGAAATCAGTTGATCAAGCCATTAATCCGAGCCATTCTTTTGGGTGTAAACATTGTGTAGGCTGTCGCCTTACTTTTCACAACAAAGTTTGTTGTCCTGTTTCAAATGTCACAAATGGGCCACTGTAAACTGAATCTACTCAGAACAACAAACCCCAAAACAACAAATAGTTGACCTGAAAGTGATCGGTCACCATGGGAGGTCAGTGTCAAAGGTTACCAGGTCACTCTAGACACTGTAGAGCCAGGGTGCAGTTGTTGTGGGGAGACAGGTAAGTGACAAAGTGAAATAAATACATTAATGTTAAAACATAAGGATAGCAAAGATTTTGTGGAATATTATTTTAGCTGAATGTTGAAAGTGTTTAATGAAAAGGAAACTGTTTTCCATTGTTTTGATATATTCTAACCTACAGTACTGTAGATAGATGGAAAGCTGATACATTTTCTGTCTAACATTACACAACAAGACATATGTCTGTTATGATACTGGAGAGACCTGCTGGAAGTGATTAAAAAAAACACTACTGCAAAAAGAGGAACAATTATACTGATGTATCTTAGAATGTTTTGTAAATGTAACCCAGCACATACTTTAAAGAATAAAGTGACCATGTACAGAATATTTTCACTAGTATGTCAGTCTGTGAGGGATGGACCTTACAACACCCAACAGAATTATTAAACAGGTACATGAGAGTGATGTGTGTGGTCATTTTCCATCCTTCCATTAGTATTAATTTAACTCTATATTTTGCCCTAAAATGCTTACCTTCCGTTCCACTGAAGTATTTGACTCTGTCCCTATTCTCCACACTGTAATGAGCAAAGGACATAAATGGCCCGTTGTGTTTGTACGGCACTGGCTTGTGAATTCTCGCAATGCTGTGGTGCCATTCGAACCTCTCGTAACCGTCGTAGGATGCAATGCTGCCCTCAACTTCAAAGTACTTCCCCACAAAGCTGAACGGTAAGTAAACTTCGCTGCCTTCTCGACGGCCGACGATAGAGTAATCGTCGTTTATTAAACATTCTATTTCTTTATATCTCACAAGTGGAGGTCTCTGTTCTATATTTGCTAATAAGTCTTCTAAATGTTGTGTATGTGAATCTTTATCAATTTCAAGATGTTTCTTCAGATCGTTGGGCCTGGGCTTTTTGCGCACAGAACTATCATACTCTACGTTTGAGTTACTGAGGACGTTGGCTGTGTGCTGCTGCTCAGGAAGAACTTGTGATGGGATCTGACCGAAAAAAGAACAAAATAATAATATTAGTAATCACTTTTTAAATCCTTCCAAAATTGGGGAATATAAAGAAAATCATTTTTTTTTTCAATTTTACAGCAGATTAGTGATGTCTATGGTTACATTTTATATGAAGATAAACACCAATTTTTTGTTTCAATCTCAGTATGGTGTTAATGAAAACAAAGAGGGACACAAAATGGTAATTGTCGTATCTTTTCAAAGGTTCTGTGGTTCAGTTCATGAGAAGTCTTTTAGTGAAACCTCTTTCCAAGTTAAATATATGATTGTACAGTAATTGTCCCTTAATACACCTCCTTACTGATGTCACATCTAGAACCTGCATTCAAGGATGATATGATCCTTCCCTTTCTCCTTAAAATCTATTTCCCTGTCCTCTAATCTCTTGGTTCCCCTGGCAGTGACTTCTTCAGATACTTAAATTTCAATACAATCCAAAGAAAGATAAGGCTCGTGTTTCAAGTTTCTCTACAGCAAAAGGCAAAACAGTGATCAAAAGGCAAACTCCCATATTACCTTTCCATCAACCTTTGAAAGTTCGTTAGAACTGAATTATTAAACAAAACCTAATTAACGATTTTGATGGATGTCCTTGAATACGATATAGATGAATACAAGCTGAATATGTACAAGGTTTCAAACCACTAATGAGTTTTTGCAAGATCCTGTAGTTCAACACAACATAGTATAACTTTATGGGCTTAGATCACACTGAACTAAATTCAGCTGTTGTTCCATATTCTATCCATATGTGATGAATGCTGTCTTTAGGAGTCTACAACATCAATCATGGAAATAAGATTGTTGTTTATACTTACATTTTGAATGTATGCATTGTACATTGTTCAATGAACTAGTGGCCTTACTTACCTGGAGAAGACAAGGCTTTCTTCCATCCCCCCCCCCCCCCACCCCTGTAAGGTTGGGAACTTATACAATACTATGAGGTGCTTACAAGACCTTAAGGTTTCCTAGAGCTAAACACACCCCCACACAGCAACTAGGACTTACATATTGAATGTATGCATTATATATTTTTCAATAGAGTAGTGACCCTAGTTGCCTGGGGAAGACAAGGCTTATTTCAATCCCTTTTAGGTTAAATGTGGTATTGCTTTACACAATAATGTTAGTGAGCATAATTCTAAGCCAATGCTTTCTAGAGGACTGAGATACACACATACATACACACATACATACATGCACACATACATGGGCACATACATTGACACAATGTGCTATGTAATACTTTGTAAAGTAATGGAAGAATGGCTAGGTTTGGAGAGATCCCTTAGAAGCAGAACTTTGCTGTTTCCTCTCAACTACTGTACATCTGGAATAATCTGACTCAAGGAAAACACATTCTCTGTGTTCTTTTCCCACTATCTTCCATTAACTGCAATTTAAATCCATTTATTACTAAAGGTAAGGGTACAGTAACTAAGGGAAGGCATGTAAGTGAAATTCCCTTTCAAAGAGTGTGAAGAGTGTGGTACCATGTAATAATTAACGTAACTGATCAATCCCAGTTCATCCCAATACTTAATGACACCAGCACTCAAGCGTAGGCATTGATGTATTGGAGCGCCAAATAAAACCCACAGGGGGGGAAAGTGTCGTAAATCAACTTCATCAAATCCATCCCCGACACCCCCCCCCCCCCATCAGAGCACTCAATGAAACATTTAATATAAAGAAAACAAAAGATTTGCCAGCATTTGTTTTGTTTTTTTACTTTTGTAGCAGAAAATGGACTAACAAAAAAGGAACTGCGAGTCTGGTACAAAAAGTACTACGACTTGGAAAGCTCTAATAAAGAAAATAATCTCCCAGACAGCAAAACTCTCGCAGCTGCAGCTAAAATATAACAAAACTCAAACCTAAGGATAACAATTCTCCATGATCAGACTTCACCCACAAGTGATGAGAAGTGAGTGAATTGTAGTAAATGTCATCTGTTTTTATTACAGAAAACTTAGTTTAAAGTCTAATCACTGTCATAAAACTTTGCTGATCTAAAGTACATTTAACACCAGAAGGAAGAACCAGTAAATGGTTCTCACAGAGGGCGCAGTAACACCGTACCACAAAGATGATGATACGTGTTATTGCTGTGACAAGGGCTAACTCAGTGCAGATGTAACACCTTACCACAACGATATGTGTCATTGCTGTGACAAGGGTTAACTCAGTGCAGATGTAACACTGTACCACGACGATATGTGTTATTGATGTGACAAGGGTTAACTCAGTGCATATGTAACACTGTACCACGAAGACGATGATACGTGTTATTGCTGTGACAGGGGTTAACTCAGTGCAGATGTAACACAGGACCATGACGATGTGTCATTGCTGTGACAAGGGTTAACTCCGTGCAGATGTAACACCGTACCACGACGATATGTGTTATTGCTGTGACAAGGGTTAACTCAGTGCAGATGTAACACGGTACCATGACGATATGTGTTATTGCTGTGACAAGGGTTAACTCAGTGCATATGTAACACGGGACCATGACGATGTGTCATTGCTTTGACAAGGATTAACTCAGATGTAACACCACACCACGACAATATGTGTTATTGCTGTGACAAGGGTTAACTCAGTGCAGATGTAACACCGTAACACAACGATATGTGCTGTTGCTATGACAAATACATTGCCGGGCCCTACAAAACACCATTTCCCACCTTATCCTGAATGGGTGTAAACTTGATATATTGTCCCTACATTCATACATTCATACTTGCTGTATCTTTTGGTATTACATAAAGACAGCTATGAAGACAATTATTATAAACTAACCTGTACGTCCCTGACATCTAAGTTATTGATGCTTCTACACGGTAGAAGAACCATGAAAGTAAATATGGTGGAAGATGCTACGACCAGGATACAGGCTCGGATCCACAATCGGAAGTTGAGTCTCATTCTAAGAGGCCCTCGGAGTGAGGAGGAAGATCCCTGGATGTTAGGAGAGAGAAATGCGAAAAGATTAAATAATTATCTAATCAATTCAAAACATGAGATGTGCAGCGTAACTAATTCACTTGTGAACTTATTAATTTTTCCCTTTTAATTGCTTCAGCTGATTAAGATTCCACAACATGTAAAGATAAATTCCTCACCAAATTTTTTGAAGTACCAAAATGATCATTAAACTTATTTCAGTAGCCATAGTCTTGATATAAAATCACGTACATGAAAGCTTAATAGTAAGTAGTTAGAAAATGACGGCAAAGATAACGTTTTGCAGTGATTCAATTTTGCTACATAACTTGTGTAACAATGCATCCCCTAATCCCCTCCCCCCCCCCCCCAACACTCACACTCTCCATCCTCAACCCCTCCATATATTATGGAGAGTGACATCGAGAGAGATAAATAAGTAACAATTCTACAAATTCAGAACAAAGATGGCTTCCCCTTTGTGCTAGGTTACACATAGCCTCTTGATGTCTCAAAGGTTGTAGTATTTTACTCAAAACTATAATATAAAGTAAAATAAGGGTCATTCCTGTTCAAACTTCTACTACTATCACTGCTTTCTCTCTAATGAGTTCACTTGCTGAGGAATTTCATTGGTTAATTAATAACACCACATTGCAACATCTGAGCACAATTTTGAAGACCACAGACCCCTGAATAGGTACTTAGAGAGCCTGCAACCAATTTTTCCTCGACAACGCTAAAAGTGTTTTGGAGGCCAAAGTGATGGCCCTTTGGTGGCATTTTATAAATTGAATACTTGATTAGAAAACTAATTGAAGAGTTCAGACAGAATGCAGTCACTTGGGAAAATTTAGTGTAACAAATAGAACAATTTAGAAGACTGTAGTTTGTCTACCAGGAAAATATTAACATATAAATGATGATAAAGACGATTCTGTAAATACTCGCAAACTCTTAGCTGATCTCCAGGAGCGAGGATTACATCCTACGAATACGATGTAGTCGGCTACTTCAAAGAATCCGAATAAAGAGATGCTATGGCAAGCTCAAATCAAATTGAAAGTGACTTTGTCACTTAGCACAGCAACTCATGAATGAAGGCCAAAAAAAAAAATCATTTGAAATCCTATTTCAATATTCTTTAGGAATAAATTTATTCTCTGCCTACATTTCTGCTTGTGCAGCTGACAAAACAAATTACAAACGCAGGGTTCCGTAAAATCTATGAAACTGAAAATGGCTTAGCTGATCTTCCAACATCTTTTTGGACTACTCTTTATGAAAATTGAAAATAAAATAAAAGACCTAGAAAGGAGGTTTTGTTTATGGCTTAAAGGGTATTACTTTCTCCCTTTCCTGTTTTTTATATTAATATTATTTTGACATTTTCAATAACACAGGATGGAAACTGTTCTTGTAGAGAGAGTAGTATCAGAGCCAACAACTCCTAGAGTAGTTACTCTCAATTCAGCTGAGAATAACATGAATGGCTTCTACATCTCAAAACAGAATACTTCGATAGTAATTACTGAAGCTAGTACTAACTTTAGAAACCTGATCTGTAATGTTATGACTTAACAGTAAGAATTATTTTAATTTGTAACATTTATGTTGCTATTGAAATCAGAATTAAAAGTGATAAAGTAGTATTTTGAGGAACTTCCACAGTGCTGCTCCTATTTCATGATTCCCTATTCACCCCCCCCCCCAACGTTCTTTTCTTTGCATATTTTCTATTTTATTCTAAATTTTATCTTTAAACTGTCCTATTAACAACTGCTATCGTCCTTACATGTGCAATCCAACGAGAATCCAACATCCAATGAATTTAGTTCCAAATGATAAATAAATAATCACATATTTATATTTAACAAAACATATTTACAACCAAAAAACAAATTTCACCACATTTTTATCCTAGAACAACTTCCTTCTTCCAGATTAACGTTGTAGATTCTCGTTACTATGTAATCCCATGAAGTCCATATTAATATCACAAGGAATTAGTGTACACTGAATATAACAACATACAATGTCTTACAACAGCAGTCACGCAGCAAGTTCCTTCACACAATAATTTCAGTTTTGGCAAGTTTGTTGATAAGAATTCCCCAGCTACAAACTATGTTACTCCGTAAATGTTATCCCGTTTCCAGTTCAAGCGTAACACACATGGATATATTTCCTAACTTTGAATTTCTGACCGATTCTTTTCCAACTGGAACTGATTTAAGTACTGTACCTACCACTGATTTCTGCTGTGTTTGTTCCCCGTTCATTCTACCTGCGTTTATTGACTGTGTTCCAAAAATAATCCTTTCACGAAAACATGAACGTCTTTCTACGAGGAACAACACATGGCCTTCTATTGAACACAAGCGGATATCACAAACTGCCAAACAGTCCCCCCAAAACTGAAACCAACCCTCAGCTTACAAGCAGACAAGAAGAGCGAGGATGTGAGCCATTCTTTAAGTATGAGCTGAAGTCACCACAAAGGAAAACATATCCTTTTTCTATATAGATAATGAATATAGGTGAAGCCAGCTTATAATTCCCTGACTGAGCATAGGGCACAATGCATCAATGCCATTCATTCACCTAATAAAATACACAATAAAACCCCTATCACAGCCAAAGGAAGCTCTTTTTATTATCTAGTAGCCCTTAGCTGCTTCAGTCGGTTGGCTTTTTCACTTTTGACCTAAGAAACACAATGGTGAACAGTGACTGTCTGTTGGAAGATTTAATAAAAGAAGACCTCCCCTACTGGATACAGTATAGTATACAAATGAGTAACCACTATGAGGGTGAGTGTAGAAGGGTGTTGTGGCGTGTAAAATTGCCTCGCTACCAATCCACAATTTTATGACCAAGAAAAATGAAACTAACAAAATTGACTACAATTACAAGAGGGTTTATTGGTGGAGCTATACACTAATTCCTCTGTAACATCTATAATTATAGTTTTCATTTTATTGCCAGTTAGTCAGGTAGTTACCTGTGGATACATATATCACAGAACCATTAAACACAGTTTCCTTTAACTCCCCCCCCCCCCCTTATTTTTGTTCCCCTTAAGTTTTAAGATTATCCATTCTAAATAATGATTTAAAACACATAACAGAGATAAAGGCATGGTATAAAATATGTGAAGTTATTGTAAAACAGAACAAACCATTTCTACCACACACTGAACCAGAAGCCCAACTACTGTTACTCAGATTATAATAAATATTAGACAATGTCTGTTGTGAAACAGCTGGCAACATGGACAACATGAAAGTCATTAACAAACACCATGCATGTCAGGAAAGATAGTTCATGGTTTGAAATTGATCAACTATTAAAACATGTTACCTCATCAGCTGCAGGAATGGGAGACCCTTTATACCTTACATCATGTTTAAAGAATTGACAACTGTATCGCCATATTGGGGTGGAGGGGGAGTGGGAAGGGGGAGGGTATGACAAGATTGCTTTGGCTGTTCCACTGTGGATAAGGAAAATGATTATTTCTGTATTCTGCTCAAATTTTTATCTTTTTTTTTTTTGCAAGTGGTTAAGCTTTTGATACTATTTGATAGTTAAAGACCCATGAAAATGAAGCAGATTTACAACCTTTTGAGGAGATTCTTAAAATGTTAGCTGGAGGGGTTTCTTAGTTCGATCAACTGCGATCATACTAATACTTGCTAGATTTGTAAAAAGGAAGAAGGCCAAATGTAAACAGAGCTTTTTGAAAGCCTAGACAAAACTTACCATTTTATTTATTTCTTGATTAATAAATAATTTCATGAAGAGAAGAAGTCAATGAGGGAGATAGCAACAGAGGTCAAGGAAGATCTATGTCTGATTGTGCCTGCACTTAATTCTTGAACACTCATTTAACACAGACTGTATTATACTGATAAATTAAGATAAGTTTATGGTAAAGTTTATATCAAACTACAACAGTGTATGTTTACAACTGTCAAGAAAGAAAGGGAAAATGGGGAGCAAAGGATATAGAGGAACAGAGAATCAATTTAATTACAAACCGTATAATAGTTCCTTTGCCGTGAAATGTACGACATGTCCGAGAAATGTTTGCGACTCCAGCGAGATGAATCAACACAGTTCATCAATGTGTTCTCCAGAGACATAATTTTGCAAAAAGCTTTTAAGTCAAATAATTGAAATTTGAAGATGAATCCTCAATCCTCTTGTAGTGTGAAACTGTTTTCCAAATCACCGCTGAACTCAATTGTAAATGACAGCTATTAAACACACCATTTCTAAATTGAGGTGTGTTAATATTTTATCGAGTTTTTATGTTTATTTCTTCCAGGGAACAATAATTATCCGATATTGTGAAACACAAAGAGGCACACCATCATGCTCTGCCTCAACAAACAGATTTTTAAAAAATTAATATTTTATAAAAAGCAAAATAACCTTTTTCCAGAATTTCCATTTAAATCAATACTACTTCTAACCGATCCTTTGTATCAGTTTCTAGTTCATATTTTGATAATGAAGGCAGTTGCAGGAGCCAATATTTCCTGTTTTAAAGTGGTATTTTATAAACTTGTTTATCCAATGTTAACCTGTTTCTTATGAGATTAGATCCTTTTTGTTTCCCTTGATCATTTCCTTCCCTATAGTTAACACGCAAGAGGAGTAACACACGCTATTAACATTGTTGGATGACATTTGCAAAGCAAAGGATACAATCGCAGACTGAACTCTTTACGGTTGAATGATAATTCAAGAAACAAAGATTTTAATCTCTTTATCCAAACAAGAGGAGATTGTTCCTAAAATAGTACAGCCATTTAAAGTCACTTTCTTCTGTGATATATATTCACTACTACCACGACTACTACCAAGAATAGCTGTTGAGTTCAAACTAATTCTAACAATTAATATGGTTTGTTCTCCTTTATATATGATTCACGCATTTCCTTTGTACTCAAACATTTCCTGGACAAACGCACTTTCACAGGCCGAAAAAAACTAGAGTAATTTCATTGTGATTGTCAACGCTAAACAATAAAATATTTTCTCACAAGCGCACAGAACAGATGTACGTAGGAAGAAGTGTTTCAGAGGTCTTAAGAAACCACAATATAGTCTCCCGTTATTGGCTGAATGATGTCATTTTGTTTCGCCAAATATTATATTCTTGTTTTTTAAATCCACGAGCGATGAGTTGGAAAAAAACATCGCCAGAATTAGACTTTTACGATCTTTAATTGACGAAAACTTTGTGGAGTATAAATGACTCACGTTGGTGACGAACAGATTCACAGAAAACTAGCGGTGACAGATGGAAACAATTTTCGCAGTAGAAGAGAATATTTATGGCAAGAATTGACCTTGTTTTTTGTGTTCCAGAAAGTGGAGAGCCAAAAATGAAAATTAAATTGTCAGTTTGTAAGTGGACATATATTGATGCTAGGACTAAGATTATATGTTACCAGTATTAACTGTCCCCTTTAATAACTCTAGCAGGACTTGGAATATTAGTAGTTACAAGAATGTTTTATTTAATAGAATAAGAATAATGCATTACATTATCACAACTCTATGATTTGGATTTTAAATTTCGATGCTTTAAAACTGAGAAAATAAAATCCCTCCGAATGTAATTCAACCTTTACGCTCGTAAACTTGAAAAAGAAAGGAAGTGTATGGTTCCCTCTGGGACAGCTGGGCCAACACATTATTGGATGCTGACATTCAAATTAATATATAACTGAACACCACTGAAGATTCACTGAAGATTTATGAGGACGGAATTATTCCCTAGCTAGAGAAACAAAATGTCAATAAACTTTGTTGCGGGAGGGAGGGGGAGGGAGAGGGGAGGTAGCAAAGAAACAACTCCATGTTTTCAAACTACACACTTTTCCTCTGAGTTTTGTATCTTTTTTTTTTTAGATCATATGTAGAATGGGGGCATGGGGGGGGGGGAAGACAGGTAAGAGAGGAGCGAAGTAATCTAGTATAGATCATCAAACAGGGGTTGCAGTCATCTCAGACAAGGAACAGTTAATTCTCAAATCTCCACATCTCCCATACTATGGATCTTACAAGTTTTTAAATATATTCTCATGGTCCGATCTTAGACAATATATTGGTGTCAAGGCTATTTTCAACTAACATGAGCCTAGCTTTTGTTAGTGATGACAGACAGTTGAGTGCCCCTTCCCAAATCCCCGGGGTCCTCGATCCCAGCAGCCCCTGATATGTGGCTGAGAGCATGAATTTGTTTGTCCAGGGGCTAACAGACAATGTCTAGGTATCCACCAAATGAGATTTGCAGGTATTGAATTTGATGATGGCTTTGACTTCCCATGGGTCTGATTACCCCATTAGACACTCCAGACTAGTAAAGAGATCTGTAAAAGGCCTCTTAAAATCAACTCTAGAGATCTGGAAGACATTCCCTTCATAATTTCAATGTTAGTTGAAACAGTTTGCCTCACGTCTGTTCATCAAACTTTGACACACAACAATGAGGAGAGTGACATTATTTTCATTTCATCCACCCAGACTTATTATTCAAAGAATAAATATTTATAAAGCTATATAAAACTGTTTGAAAATTGCAGTTAACTGCAAAGATTTTTATGTTTATTTATACTTCTGCTAATATGCATTTATGGATATGAAAACTGTTCACAAACTTCATGAGGAATTTGGTTAGGAAGAGTGACTCACTGTTAAACAATTACAATAAAACACAGAGTGCAAAGCTTGTCACTTTGGCAAAGTATGCATATATAAAGAATTTTCATGAAAATATGATTTCTCTCAACTATGTACAGTACTTTCCTTGTCATCTGACAATTTTCCATTTTCCATTTGGAAAGTTTCTAATCACTTATCAAATTTTATAACCAAAATAATGGTAGGCCATCCATATACAGTATATCCCTACTCCAAGGTATTAAAGGGTAAGTAATTAAGGTATAGCTTTTATCCTTTTTCTAGAATATTTGGTGTGACTAAGGAGCAGAGGACTACACATTCCCTTTAAAGTGTTTTTTTTTATTATTATTTTTTGGTTATTATATGATTGCCCCAAGAGAGGGAACCCATCACCTGTTGCCCATGGAGACCTGTTCAAATTTATGGCAGAAACTGAGAGCAAAGGATGGGAATCTATCAGCAGCCTTTGTTTCCAAAAAGTTGACCTCTAATCCTTTATAGGGTAATCATGGGAAATTAGGGGGTATTGTCAGGTTTGTTAGTCAAGTTGTTACCAAGAGATTAGAGGAGAGATTAATAGTAATAGACAAAGGTGGCTGCTAGTGAGATAAACCAGATCCACCATTCTGTGCTCATGTTTGTTATTACAATGTTACCATGATCATTATAACAATGCAAAGATTCTTTAAATCTGTGTGTTCCTCATGTCATCACCGAGATCAGTTTTAATATTTTGGGAGTTTATGACAGTACTTTTCAGCTCTTAACCATAAATTTGTCAGATTTTACCAATGATACACATGGAGTTAGAAATAGTTTGGTACAGGTTACTCAATACAAGATCAAAACATTCTGTACAGCAGTGATGTCATAACTGCCCTCCCTTTGAAGATGAGTGGCTCCAGGAATATTAAGGGCACTCAAATGAGGAAGGGATGCAATATGTTTCTCCATTTCTTTATTGGGAGATGGGGGGGGGGCGAGGTTGGGTTAGGGGGCTACCTTCCCATCTCACCCAATTTGTCACCTTTATTTGAATTACTTTATCATTGCTTTACCATTACAGCAACTTCCTGTGCCACTAATCTTCATTTCAACGTCTCACAAAGAGCTCCTCTATTCAATTTTCAATTCTTTATTCCAGTATAAATTGTATAAAATTTATAAGTGTAAATCTAAGCCTATAGGAAAGTGTATAACCTATTTCTATATTCTTCATTTACCACATTGAGTTAACACTTTGCACAATGCTAATCTTATCTACATTACAGCAAATCATCCTGATAATTGTTATAGACAACCTATTAATCCCCAAATCCTAGATTAGTACAAGCAAATAGGTGAAAAGGATTGAGGAAAATCCTTGATCAGTTATGTGTGATCCTTATTCCAAGATCCTTGTTCAATTAATTAATCATAACATATTAAAATCCTCATACATTATGGTCCTCCAAGGGAAAATCCATAAATTTGTCTTTTCTTAAAACATTTTGAGGTTTAACTATGATAGGAATTAAGACGAGTCCCCTTGGTGATCTCATAACATAATATAGAACAAGCAAATAGTGACATTTTATTCCTAGTAAAACAGGCTCATAAACTCTTAACCTTGCCCTACAAATTCAAACGGTCATTGACTGTTCAACCACTGCTAGAAAATGATTTCATGACAGCAAACAGATTTTAATAACTCCTTTTCCGCTTTCAACGAAAAAGGTAACCGCCATAAAAGACAGGGGTACGATCTTTCTGTCACTGCGCTCTGTGCAACCAAGTATGTGAGGCTTTGGCGTAGCTTACATGCAGCCAACCGATACAACTCATATCGCTGGGGATTAAACGATAAAGTCATAAAAATACCAACTTGATGACAATTCTCTTCCAAACGTTTGTAATAAACAGCTCATAAAACAGGGAAAATGGCCAAAGCAAGGTAGTGATGGTAATCACCCCAAAAACAAAGACAAAGACCTTATTAATCGGATTTGACCGAACAGGCCCAAACATTCATGAGCAATTACTTGTCTCTTCTTAGAAATCTTTGCCCGATGATGAATACTTTGGCGGAGGTTAGATGTAAACGATACAAATTACGCTTTCATTACGGGCTGCGGTGATAAACAACTTCTTCTGTGGCTGCGAGAAGACGAACCTTAAAACAATGCCGGGTCACGAAGGATAATTATCAGTCAATGATCCGGCCTGATTCAACCTGTTTGAATTTTTTATTTTGGGGGGATTTTGGTCGAAAATAGGAGCATTGACTGGAGGATGAGGATTTTAATAAATCGATGGATGAAGGATAAATTGGAGGTCAAGGATAAGCATGGGGAATAACTAGATCAATTTCTTGCACACATAAATACAGTACTTAGATACATACACATAGACACACAACAATAAGTTTATAATCATCCAAGGATCTCAAATGCCGCTATCTCAGTTATAAAAGCATTTCTATATTTATTAACTAATAAATTATTCAGGAACAATATTAAAAATTTGACAGTCTGATGCATATTTTAAAACTGCCAAATTACATCTGGGACTTTGACAAACTCGTGACTGGAACAGCAAAATAAAGACACTGGAATGACATAAATTCAGGATGAAAAAAATATCTCCGGGGTACAAGGGCTCAATAACATAACATTAGACTTGCACCAGAAAACCTTTAATCCTTAAAGGCAACAGCACGTCATGCCGTCATTGCGAAATGAGATGTTGACTCTTGATGTCTACTGCAGAGGAAAGCATGTTCTCCTGCAGCACTGTGTCAGGATCCTATGTTGTATTCTAGTTCCTTGTAACATATTGATGACCTAACACACATCTACCATATAGCAATCAGGGTAAATGACTGTAGGCATAAGTCTTTCATACAGAACACTGCTATCAGTCAAGGTTATACTTATGTACATTTAGTTGAGTTTTTGAGATTTGACCTGCAAAAAGTGACTGGACTAATTTACTTAGGCCATGGTCTCACAGGATTAATCTCAAGTTCTTGAACCAGTGTTTGTAAAACCACAATCATTGTAAACAGATTCTCTTTGTATTTACATTTGTATGCTCTGGGTGTGATCACATCCTACAGAGCACACCGAACAGTCAGTTACATTATTGGTTGGATAGTTTCGGTGAATTTTATAATTGAGTTTAATGCACCCTGCATGTTATATACCAAACCATGCAGAGCACGCCATGTAAATGCTAAGTGCACTTTAATCACCATTGATGTTAAGATGGTAGTTCTAGCCATGCTGTCAGTACTACTGTCTATGTAATGAATATTCATTACTTGCACATGTACACAGAGGTCATTTAGAAGGTCATTCAGCCACTTGAATCATGGTTTTTGTTTACTGTACAAAGTTCCCCTGCAAATTCAACAATAATTGCTTTACAAATTTGTTTTCAAAATCTTTCATCTATTTTAGGACATCTGTTTTTCCATCATTATTGGTAGAGTTCAAAGACTGCCGAACATTGCTAATAACTAACTGCTTTACTCTCTACGAACTGCTTCAAAACACCACATCTTGCAATAAATTCAATTCTCACAATAAAACAATTAATTAGGGATTCTGTTGAAAGAGTCTTGGAATGAAGCGCTACTTACAGCAAGTGTGCTACAGAAAGACGAGTAAGATGTTTGTTATTCTCTTACCAAACCACTTGAGATGTACAATGCAAACAATTAACCTTTCTAAGCCACTCAAAACGTCCTCCTTTACAAGGAAGTGGCTTCTTGGGGGACGGGATGAAGATGGTTGAGATCTACAACTTCAAATGTAACCTTTGACCTTTCCATTGTGGATAGAAATATGCACTAAATTGCATCACTTCCCAAAAGAGGTTGTAATGGAAGTCCACCCATCTCACAATCAGTTGAAAAGTTCTGAATACATTTTAGCCTTCAATTTCTTAAACATAACATAGTTATCGTTTGAGTTATAAAGATAACGAAGCTAAACTTGTTGTAAACTTATGTGATATCCCATCATGTTACATTATCAAAATAAAATAAAACTGTTAGCAAACTGCTTATCCACTATCCACATGTTACATTATCCTCAGTTCTCAGACTCACTGGCTCCCTGTTGAATCTGAAATCAAACTTGAAGTATCCGTACTAGATATAGTCATTAAATTATTGCACAATGTAGTTCTGTATTAGCTATCAGACTGTATTTTTTGCCGTTTGCATAATAAAAGGTATTCTCTACTCTCCAATGAATCGAAATAATGCAAAATACAGCTCTAGTGACAGATTAGTGAGAGTACAAAGGTCATGCAGAGACAGGTAAGTGAGGAAGCCCAGCACAGTAAGGGTATCACCTCTATGAACAGATGGATTGGATTGGGGGGGGGGGGGGTGATGGACTCAATCCTGTATCATCCAAGGATCATCTACAAACACAGGCTTTCATGCAATACATGAGCAAAGTTGTTAATACTTTCTCTCTACAAAGTTAATAAAACAGTCAGGCTAATTGTGTAATTATTAATGTTGAACTTACCAAGATGCTAGACAGCATTCCACTGACCGGTGTTTGGTTCCTCTTACAACAGGGGCTGTCTACTACAAGGTAACTGCTACAAGGTCCTTGATGAAACTTCATCGGATAACTCACAATTAAAAGTATCCCTCTCTTCGTTTCTTTGTTTTCTTGTTAAGACTAATTTCAGTGTCTCGATGCTCTCATTGTTAATATTACGATGTTTTCACAAATAGGTTACATTCAATCCATTGATATCTGTAAGAAAGAAAAAACAATGGGAGTTTGGAATTAGTTGAATTTTGCTTACACAAGAATAGTTGTTCACAATTTTAGCCCAACAGGCAAATATGGTTCCTTGCTTAGTGGAATATTAAAGTGTTGTATGTCATTACTAAATATCGTAGATGATTAAATGCATAGTATCAACTTCACACAAATGGGCAGGTAACAAATGCCCAACTAGGCCCACATGTACCAGCTATTAACCAACAACTGTATTTCAAGTTTGGATACAATCAGATGTAAGGTTGTGAAGTGTGGAGTTATTGCAAAATGGTCCTGAAATATTTGGCCCAAACAAACTGACTCAAAAATATTTGATCCCCCAAAAATGTGGTCCCAAATGGTCCAAAAATTACTGGGCCCCACAAATTCGGGCCCAAACAATGTGTCCCAATACACATTTGAGGTGGAAATCGAATTTGGGCCCGTTAGGGCCAAATATGGGCCCAGATGGTCCCAAAACATTTAGACTACATGTACCAGCTATTAACCAACAACTGTATACCAAGTATGCTACAATCCGAATTAAGGTTGTAGAATTATTGCTGTGTAAAGATTTTTACGCTTGACCGCATACCCCTCCTTAACACTCAGAAGGTCTGTGCCAAAAACAATTGGGCACACCTTCTGAATACAATGCAACTACATAGCTAGTATGACAAATATCCATCACTCCGTTGTTGAGTTATTGTGGACCCAAGCAAGTGTCACAGATGCACACACACAAAAAACACATACACACACATGCCAACCTGACTGCACAGGTTTCTTTGCTTCTTTGCTGAATGTTTTATGCATACATCCATAGTGTCTTGCATTTATTCTGCATACATCCATAGTGTCCTGCATTTATTCTGCATACATCCATAGTGTCCTGCATTTATTCTGCATACATCCATAGTGTCCTGCATTTATTATGCATACATCCAGTGTCCTGCATTTATTCTGCATACATCCATAGTGTCCTGCATTTATTATGCATACATCCATAGTGTCCTGAATTTATTATGCATACATCCATAGTGTCCTGCATTTATTATGCATACATCCAGTGTCCTGCATTTACTTAACTATGCATACATCCATAGTGTCCTGCATTTATATGCATACGTCCATAGTATTTGAAGTCCATGTTTGCTTTTGGAGTAGAACTTTAATTCAAAGCCACTGTTAGCCCTAGTACCCCAAATAAACTTCTAGTCCATTTTGCATTTTTACCTTCAAATCTAACAAGCTTTGAATTCACATATTCTGACATGCATGAATGATCTAACAATATTTCATCAACATATAATGCACTACCAACCTTGAAATAGTTGAAACACTTGAAACACTTTCAAAGATATCAGCTCAAAGGTTTATTTTCTTGATAGTGAAAAGAAAGCAAACACTGTTGTGGGTGTATATATATCTACATGCTATTGAACTAATAAAGTAACTGACCTTGAATTCTCACCTCATCTGTACTAGCCATTCCACAATGTCCAACACTGTATCAATCTTAACACTCTAATGGTAAGGGGCAGTGAGCTAATACAGTACAGGTAGATGGGTCGTCTGTCAGCACATACTTACAAACCAATTCAACCAAACCACAGTCTTTTCTCAACACCAGTTTATGGGAAACATTAATCAAGTCACGGTTATTCAGTTGGGAACTATATAAAGTCCACCTCACTGAAAGAAACCATAACCATTGAGGGAGTTGTCAGTATCTCTGGGGACACTTGGACAGTAGTAACATAGCAACAGATGATACAGAAGTGTGTATGTGCTAGACATTTTTTAAAGCATCCGTCTAGCAATTTCCACCATTGTACCAAATGGTTACATCATGCTTTTGTCACTAAACATTAAATTGTTTAGAAGTTAGTTGGTGGAAAGAACTAAAAAATTCACAGCAAACAAGCGTGAAAACTTTAAAGCAGGACGGGTCACAGACAAAGAGATGTTCTACACTCTAAGAAAATTCTCAGCTAACTAATGAAATAAACAGGAAAGAAATGAAGAATCTGTTATAAAGCTCTCTTTGTTGTAACTGTTAAGTTCTTCATCTTTATAAGTCCAAACACTAATGGTTAATAAATAGATGCACCAAGTTCACATACATACATGAACTATATAGCTGGCACTTGACTTGCTTCCTCTGACATTTACTTCTTCAAACATTTTAATAATATTTGTTTTGATGCCATTTTAAATGTCCTGTATTTATAATAAACTTTGCTGATGTAACATTTTATGAGAAAGGAAAAGGCTTCCAAGCTGTAGAATAAGTACTGACTAAAGGAGGTAGAATTATAGAATTAAGAGATGTTTACAAACTTGAAGGAGATTTCATATAAATTATAAACGGTAATTAATATGCATCAATTTGATGAACATAATGTTTTAATGATAGATGGTGGTTGTTTTTATTAATGAGTATACTGACTGCCCTAGCTTACCCCGCGCGCTCATCCAGATGCAAATTGTAAAACAGCACAAGTGACAAAAGCTATAACCATTTCATCTGTCAATAAACTATTTTAAACATCACTTACATTTCCTCTCATGATCTGAGTCTGCAATGCAACCACCCTGCCATTTTATGACTCACATTTATGTTCATGCCATCAAGCGACCCCTAACTTTATCTCACAAATTGAATTATAACTGCTGGGTGCATATATGTTTAAAAATACCATCACCAGACGTAGTCCAAAATGTAAGTCGAACGTGAAGAAAATGTGTGAATGTCACATTTTGTTAATGAAAAAAAAGAAACGTCATTCATTTACAATCTGACTGCATCTGAGCAGTTAATACTAAAACCACATATAACACATTATTGGTTTCTGCGTGAAGTTATTGGCAGGAACCTTATACAATAATATCCAGGTCAAGGGGAAACAATCTTAATATGGAAGCAGTATTGGCAAATGATACCCTCCCATTGGACAGTTTAAAACGTGAATTACACAAAAGAACAAACACCTTTGTTGGATACCTGCTCTGACCTTATTGCTGCTGCGCGGTGGAAACTCAAAAAAAGACGTTTGATATTAAAATATTTAAAGAAGTTCTGTGGGAGGAAATTGATTTTTATCTCACACGTTAAGAAAGTGCACTCTACCATCTACTAATTTGATAAAGTGGTACTAGTGGAAATGCTATAGGTGTCTGAGACACACGAAGGGAGTATACCGCTAAGATATTACCTTGCTCAGTTCACATGTACCATTAACTATTTCGAACATTTTTATTTCCTTCAATAAATTTTATTATTTGTTTTTTCTGGTAAGGTCTGAAATAATACTGTAGTAAATTAATATATGCATATTCAACACTGAAGTATGATGATTATTAGCAGAGGGGGGGGGGGGGATTAATTCAGCATGCTAACACATAACATATTACAGAAACGTTTATTCTTTAATTGCAACAGTAGGCTAGTAATTTTGAATAGCCAACATTTTGCTCTTCATATTAAATTTGTTTGCCAAATGAAGTACCCAGCTCTTATGAACAGTTTATAGATGAGGAATCGCCAGTTTATGTTGCTGAAAGCGATGATGCCAGACACCATATTGTCCACGTACGTTGTGTCCGTAATTAGTTCTCATCATTACTGTGCTTTATACTATGTATATTTTAACTTCTATTGGCTCTCAATGTGCTGTTTGTTGCTTTATACTATCTATATTTTAACTACTATCGGCTCTCAATGTGCTGTTTTTTGGCTTTATACTATCTATATTTTAACTTCTATTGGCTCTCAATGTGCTGTTTGTTGCTTTATACTATCTATATTTTAACTACTATCGGCTCTCAATGTGCTGTTTTTTGGCTTTATACTATCTATATTTTAACTTCTATTGGCTCTCAATCGAACTTCAGAACCACATTTTAACATCCTGACATTGATCACAAACATCTGCCATAATTTCTTCTATTTCTTCCCTCACCACATCATAACTTAAGTGGAACTAATCAATCAGACAATCTAATTAGCTGCATTTTGGTGGAACTTAAAGGATTGAATAGCATACAACAGTTTATCACAGTGATCTCAAAATACTGCACATACCTGTCTTTATGAGGTAGTTTAGCTATGAATATAGGTATTTTGCAGAAAAAAATTAATGGTCGATCTCTTCTCATGGCAAAGTACGATCAATGGCACAACCGCCTAGAGTCAGTAACAGCCATTAGCTCAGAATGAATCACCCTGTGTTATGACCACTCTCTGTCATTGGTCATAGCGGACTCTTTCCATTGGCCCCTCGCAGAGAATGATGGAGGTGTAAAATCCCCAGCTATCTACCAGCCAGATAGTGTAGGCAAAAAGGCTGGAGGGGGGTGGGGGGGGGGGTTGCATAGACCGAGAGATAAGCAGCCAGCAAAGGAGAGGGTGAAATTGTGATGCTTCTGAAATTGGAGCCTCAATAAATAAAGAAACCAAAAAGGGATTTAAGAAGAAAAAAACAAATAAACATGTAGCTAGTTCACTGCCAATTCATGAAGATGTCACATGTTGTACAAACTTGGAACTTCCAAGAGATTACATAACATAATGTCGACAATATTTTCTTTATAAATAATCAAACCAGTTTCTGTTGTTGGTGAATATCTGCTACTAGTTATGCAATGAACATTCAGGAAGCAGAATATCACTGGCAAATGTGTTTCATAGCACTTACAGTACAGTCAATGAACCCCTTAAAAGAAACTTCAGCTGAAGTTCAGCATATTCCCACACAGACTACACAGACTATGAACTGTCTGAAATTCACACATGGGGAAAGCTACAATTCCAAATATATCAGAAGTTGAAGGCCAAATCAAATTAAATGGTTTTAGTTGTTAATTTGCTTAAAGAGGCCATGACACGAAAAATCCAACTAATCGAGAGTAACTTCCTCTGAATCTATGAGAAAATCTATGTTCAAAACTATCCTCATCACCTTGAAAACCTCAAGGACTAATTAGTAATTAACGTTTTAATATTCGCATCCGAAAATAGATTTCTGAAAATGCGATTTCACAACAAGACAATGATGACGTCATGTTAGGAACACAAGTGCCAAGCCCAGTCATGTACCGGATGCGCGACGATCATACCGTTCCATATACAC
>JAIPMN010000015.1:0-45372 GCA_020650975.1 Apostichopus californicus | reverse complement strand
TATATATAATTGAAAATCGTAATGAGTTGGGAAATCAAAAACAGTGAAAAAACTTCCAGCCTCCACCGGGATTTGAACCCGGGGCCTCCCGCTCTGTACGCGGACACCCTAACCACTGTCCAGAGGTTCGAAACCGGTAAAGGAAAGTTGTAATTCCACTGTAGGCGTTTGTCACCTGTATCGAACAATACTAGTTCTGTTTTTGGTGACATATTATGCCTTGCTCTAGAGATCAAACATGATCCTAACCAACTAGAAATCATTTGTGATTCTTAAAGCCGATCTCGAAAGAGATCTATACTAACTTATAAGTTATAAACTAACTGTTAAGTTAGTATATATACATAAATATATGTATATATATATATATATATATATATATATTATAAGTAAATATATGATCAGGTGACAATTGTATGTAATATGAATACAGTGTGGGTGAACCGCAATATGAATGTATAAACATGAAAGGCTTGTTCTTAGTGGAAGACCTGTTGAGATTAAGAGGGGGTCACTTGCAAGGCTGCATTGCATTAGGCAAAGTAGGCCATACCTTGAAGCACTTCCTCAGGAATCATTGCATCATGTGTGTAGGGTCTCTTTCCTGGTTAAATCTCCTTTCATTTATGCCAACATATTTTTGGGTTCTTGCTGAAAGAAGCAAAGGAACCTTTGTAGTCATGTTGGCATGTGTATTTGTGGGTGTTTTACATGTGTGTGACAGCTTCAACCCAATTCCCCCTCCCCCCTCTCCAAAGATTCAATCAAGTGCAGGTACTTTACATGGTTCTGCAGTAATGTGCTACAATGGTTCCTTTTGTTGTTCAAGTTACCTGATAGGATCTTACATATAACTTTTAGTATCTTGTAAGTTATTAAGTGATGTTTTAGTGTAAAGTATAGACCCCCTCATAGGTTAAAATCACTAGCATCTACATAGAAAATTTATTTATTTCCACCGTCCTTTGAGAATTTGTCCTTTTTTTCTCGCTTTCATGTAAATTTTAATATCCCCACTTGTGCATCAAGAGAGGGTTTCTATTTTTAGATCTTAATCACCCCACTTTTGCATCAAGAGAGGTTTCTATTTTCATTTCAATTACTATTTAGTTTGTGACCTTCCATTGCACTTAATGAAAGCCTAAATGAATGAGTCTTCCAGTACTAGTAGTTGGTTTAGTGGGTCCTCTCTTTGTGTACATCGGTACACTGGTGTAGATATGTAATGGCCTACTGAGCAGAGTATGCTTGTCTCAACATAGCCACAACTTCAAACATGGCTATACAGTCTAGAAGATGAACTTTGCATGGAAATGGAAGAGTTATACATTGTACTGTGGCATTCAATTGACCTTCTCCCTTCAAGTCTCAATTTCCAGTTTTTTTTTGGTCATTGACTTAAAAGCAGAATTTTGAAGAGAATAAATGTATAATTACTTCTGCTATTTACTTCCTGCTGCAAGCATAGTGAGTGATGTTGTTCAAGATTCCTTGTAATTAACATATATATATATATATGAAGTGTTTGCCCAATTATGGATACATGGAGTATTTGAATTATGAAACATTTTTAGTCATAAATGGTTGATAAATTTTTATAGCAAGAATTATCATGAACAGTTAAATATATACTCACTGCCAATCTATAATCGTACTATGAAATGTGATAAATTTCCTTTCTCTTTTTCACTTTAATGTTTATATTTTATTTTCAATGACTACTTGGAAAACATGGAAAGACAGGCTAAACACCTAAAAGTGCACTTGTACAGCATACATTGTGTTATTAAAGATTAATCTTCTGTGATTCTTTGTACTGTTGGCTCTTCTATCTAATCTTAAGTGGTGCAAATCAATAAACTGTTTCTTTTGCTATTTTATTTTATAAATTTTCTTGTTTCGTTGTGATGGTTTTCTTTTCTAATTGCCTCTTTCTGCTTTTACAAACATGATGAGGTACAGCACATATACATTTATGTGTTTGCATTGGTAATTGGATTATAAACATTAAACTCTAGAAACTTTCAAACATCAAATAATTAATGTTAGATATGAACAAAAGGCACAAAATTAATGTTGAATCTAAACAGACCAGACAACCTAGATGAGTGCAGGTTTCACATAAGCAAAATGTTTTTGAGAAAAGGAAGACCCTTTAGACATCACTAAAATTTCTCGACGTCTAGCAGTCAGGCCATTCGTGTTGCTCAACACAGAAATATAATGATTATGTATTTATATTATAAGTGCCCTTATGACTTCAAAGTTTTAATGAATATCACCAGTGGATGTCCTACCCCACAATATCATAGTGGATTGTTGGGATTATTATCGCATTTGTAAATTTCAATACTTTTTAGCACTTTTTAAACCTAATAATAACTCTTATACGCGATCTGTCCAAGTTTCCCTTTTGAGATATCCTATTCACAAGGTTTTAACAATTTGACCTTTGTTGGACTGGACTATCATTTTAAAGGAACTATAAAGTGAAGCACAAAGTAACGTACCAACTTCAACGAAAGACTAGTTTCAATAATTATTATGAATTCATAGAGTTTGCAAATCTTTGAATACACTTCAAATACTTGTTCCAATGCTCTCAACAATTCCCAAAGGAACTGTTTTTAGTTAACAACACAACACAAAAACAGACAATTATGATTAATTCGTTTGAAGAGAATGTCAACGTTATGTCGACGATTGGAATATAACGGACAGCTTTCCTCTGAGTATAGTCTGCATAAATCAATAAACGTTATGCCACACCCTTCCCAAACCGGCGACGATCGAACTATAGGTAATGCGTTTGGATGGTACAGGCGGACCGACCGATATGTCATTGTTGATTTGGCCTTTGCTGGTATATTACCTCTTTAAAGGCAATAAGGGATTGGATATAGGGCCAGAAACGTTTATCAATCTCAACGGCCTGTTCCCCCATTCAGGATGATGCTCGAAACAGTTGGAAAACCCGTTTCGAAAAAGGTCATCACTTCTCGCAGAGACGAGCAACCCCTTGGATTATCGACTGAAACGGCCTGTTCCCGCCCCCAGACTATGCAGCATTTTGTTTGTTTTCGACCTCAGAGACCTCTTCTCCGCTTCAATGTTTTTCAACAGTATTCGTTTGCTGCATTTTGTGCTGCGTTTTCGATCTCAACGACCACTTCCCCGCCCCGGATGATGCTCCACCGTCTTGTATTGTGAGTGTCTCCCTTCGCCGAGAGGAGCACCCGCTCCCGGCCAAAAACGACCTGTTCCCTATCCCGGATGATGCTCATAATGGGGCTTAAAAAGGGTGTGAAGACTCGCGCAAAAAGAAACGTCTAATGCCGGTAATTTGACCTAGTTTCGAATGAGGTGTAACAGAAGTGTTAAACACCACCATCGATCCTAGAATATACACACACAGCTTGCTACCGTCGGTAATTAGACACTAGTGTAAAGTCAGTACATACAGCTGCGGTCAATACCCACAGCACAGTATACAAACGATACAGCGATGGACATCTCAGGTCCAGCTAAAGATAACAATTAAGGTATCACGTTTCATTACTGTCTGCATTTTGTAGCGACACGAACAAAACGTCACTTGCAAGCAACAGAAAGTTAACTTTTTCAGATGGCCGCACGCGGTTTGGGGCGAGTCTTCAATGCCTTTAAAAGTCGGTGTATCACAGTGATTGTGCCGAGTGGATAAAGGTGGTGGCATTTGAAGCAACGAAGCGTAATAATTTGGGATTCGATGCCCGGCTAGGTCACAGTCAGGTAGGTTTTTCATCCCCGGTTCTTTTTGGTCTACTTTCGAAAACAGTAGCACCCCCTTGCGTTTTCGACCGAGACGGTCCAAAACTGGTGGAAGGTACCGTTTTGTATAGGGGTGCCTCCGATCGCTGAGAGTAGCACCCACTTGTGTTTTCGAATCAGAGGGCCTGTGTCCGTTCCGGATGATGATCGAAACTGGTAGTAATAGGCACTGTTCGTTTAAGGGGTGTCTCCTCTCATCGAGTGCCCCCCCCCCCCCCATCCCTCCGACCTTTTCCTTTCGACCTCGAAGCCCTGTTCTTCGCGTATGGGGCTCAAATGTGGAAGTTAGCCCCATTTCCCGGTGGGGTGTTTCTTCTCGCCAAGAGAAGCAGCTCATTGCGTTTTCGACCTGGACGATATGTTCCTCGCCCCATATTGAAGCGTAATATGCCCGGCCGGGCCCCGCCCTTGCGTTTTCACCTTGAATTTCCCGCCGCGTATGGGGCTCAAAAGTTGATGCATTATCGTTGGTGTGGTCGAGTGGATAAAGGAGATGGCATTTGAATCATTGAAGCTTAACAATCGGGGCTCGATGCCCGTCCGGGTAAAAGTAAGTGGTGTCTCCGCTCGCCGGGAGTTGCCCGCCCTTTCGTTTTCGGCCTCGAAGCCTGTTCCTTGCCGCGTATGGATGTTAGTCCCATTTCCCGGAGGAATATTTCCTCTCGCAAAGAGGAGCACCTCCTTGCGTTTTTGACCAGAACGGTCTGTTTCCTGCAACGGGTGGGGCTCTCAACGTGCAGAGTGCCGCTCTTATTCCTCACCCCGTATGATGTTTGGAACTGGAGGTAGGTACCGTTTCTTATAGAGTGTCTTTTCTCGCCGAGAGGAACACCACTTGGGTTTTCGACCAAACGACCTGTTCCCTACCCCGTATGATTCTCAAGAATTGCAGTAGGCACCTTCTCGTATTGGGGTGTCTCCTTTTTCGACCGAAACGTTATGTTCCCGCTCGAAACTAATGGTAGGCATCGTTCGTTTAAGGTATGATAACACCTAAAAAAGGCACCCCTTGCGTTTTTGACCGAAACGGCCTGTTTCCCTCGGCGGATGGAGCTCATAACTGATGGTAGGCACCGTTTGTTGAAGGGTGTCTTTCAACGTTCTGTTGGCCGCCGCGTTTGGAGCTCAAATGTTCTTGTATCACTGAGTGAAATGGCTCACTGGATAAAGGCGGTGGCATTTGAAGCAATGGAGGTTTTGAAAAAGGGATTCGTTGCCCGGCCGGGTCAAACTTGGGGTTTTCTTCCCCCACACCTTTTCTGTTTACTCTCTTTTCACGGAGATTATCACTCCATTACATTTTTTACCACAACGGCTTGTTCTCCGCTCCAGGATGATGCTCGAACCGTTTTAAATAAGGGTGTCGTCTCTCTTAAAGAGGAGTACTCCCCCGACGGGTTATGAGGCTCAAAAGTGGATGTAGCCCCCATTCCATTCTCGTCGTAAGGATCACCATCCTACGTTTTCGACTTCAACGGCCTGTGTCCCGCTGAAGATAGGACTCAATGGTGGATGTAAGCGGCTCATCCCGGACTGGTGTCTCTTGTCGCTGAGGGGAGCACCTCCGTTCGTTTTCAAATGTGAATGTAGGCCCTACTTTCCGGTGGTTGTCTCCAGCAGGACCCCCGTTTTGCCCCCACTCTTGAGCCGGGTGTGGGGGGGGGGCGGAGAAGGAGTTGGGTTCGAAACGAACGGGACTGTACCAATTTTTACCCATACTCGGGGTGAGGGGACACCCCTCCGAGAAATTATTTTCACCCCCGTTAACCGCGGGAAACAGTCCGTTTATATCGAAAAAGCACTCATAGAGCAGAGGGACACCCTCCAAGCGTCTGCCGGGAACAGACGGTTTGGGCCGAATGCGTGCTCATGGCGGTGAGGTGAAACACCCCTCCGAGAAATGCGACGAATCCCATATTTTTTCCGAGATATGGGGCGTATCAGCTATTTTGAACACTGTTCACCGCATGCTTTTAATCCCGCACATGTACTTGCAGGGAACAAGTAGTTTAGAACGAAATAGCGCGGTGTACCCATAAGGGACACTCCTCCGAGAAATGTGGCATATCCCCTAATTTCTATTTAGAGCCTTCCTGCACCGCGGAGAAGAAATGTTTTTTTTGTGGAAATCGCGTTGGGCTCTCAAGACCTCAGAGAGGGTCAGGAGAACACCCTTCAGAAAACTGAATCTACCCCATGTTTCCGTTCCTCCGCGCACCGGAGACTCGCCATTGTCCCGGAAACTCACCCTGGAGGTCAGATCACAAAGACCGAAAACGTCCTGTAGAGTTCAGCTTGGCATCTGCTAGTTCATAGGTGAGAGGGTTGTTATCTGTATAGGCAGTGAAATCCTTCGCATAAAACAGATAGTCCCCGAGGCTTTCTGTCATGACCCACTTTAGGACTCCTAGTTTCCCTGAATTCATGTAGTATTCTTTTCAGCTGCAGAGTCTTTCTCCATGGAGAAAGACTCCGTGATGCGTATGAAATAACTCGGAGCTTTCCGTCTTGTTCTGGTACAGGATAGCCTTTTGGTTAGTTAGGACCCCGTTCGATGCCATGCAAAGGGTGGTTACTACTTGGTTACCACTTCTGGAATCACCATCTTGTAGGTAATATGAATACCATTCAACTCAATCAATGGCTCTGAAACAGTGTCCTCTAACACAAGTGCGGGCACCAGTCTACTCCATCATCATCTCCTGGAAATGTGAAATACAGTTGGACCCATCCATTAAAGGGTAGCTCTACATGATCATAAGCTCCTCCCAAGTCCAGTTTCTCTCCATCCTGGAATAGTTCCTCTAGAGGTCTGGGACAAGGGTCACTTGAGAGCCTGTCCCACAATACTGTTGTCTTTACATCATTCAGGGTGAACGTCAGCATGCACTTTTCAACGACTAACTAAATCACGCTGCTTTTCATCTTGGGGTTCAATGTACCCCCCCCCCCCACACCCTACTCCCATTACACTGCAAGTAGTTACCCGTGAGACTCACCAGAATTGGACCCCCTCTTTCCCACTAGAGAGACCCTGGCCGGTTTCCATGAACCAATGATCGACACTAGATCTCTTGCCACCACATTTGAAACAGTGTCTGCATCTGTCCCCAATGCCCTCAGATCGGAAGGCTTCACATCATCTGGGTCGTTGTACAAATTCATCAGATCTAAGCTTTCTGTCCCTGATGTCTCTCTCAGCTAGGACTGCTTTAAACGCTTTGAATTCAGACTTAAGCTCTACAATTCAATCATACAGCCACCCCTTCTGAGGCTGGTCCTTTTTGTCAGCTCGGTCTTTGGTGCCTTCAGTGTTGTGTCAGAATTCCCTGTAGCCTGTACACTATGTACTCTTGTCTTGAGTTTTCCCTGTCTTTCTTTCTCTTTTATTTTATTCCAGTGGTGACAGCATGAATAAATTGAGCCAAAATTGGGTCTTAAACCCTTGACGCGTTTTCCTGGCGATTATTTCCAAACCAATTACCAAGTTGCGCATAACAAACTACCAAGACGATAGAGAGGCCAAGTTTCAGAGCCCAACTTGCATCATTAGAAATTGAAGCAGCAAGGTAGAAGGGGAAATTGTTCAGGTGCCGTGCAACCCTGCTGAGACAGCTGTTTCCATCACATGGCGGCTATACAGTGGCTTGGGCCTACATGTATCGAAAAGATCTGTGACCATGGGGTAGGAAGCTTCCAAAAGTGGGGGGGGGGGCACAATATCAGAGGGGCACTTTCTCTTTCCACAACCACCACTCGTTATGCTATAAACTGATACACACCTGCCATATCACTTAAATATATATGATGTGTTAGTATGCTATCAATACTATTTATTGATATTGTTCATTGTTAACCGTGCTACAAAGAGATATGGGATGCCATTTTAAAAATAGCATGTACAGACTAAAAATAAGGCTTCAGATATCCAATGACAGTTCTTCATCAAATTTTATTTGCCAGTAGGGCACATTTGCTATTATGGAAAATAGTGGGAGGGGGTCACGTGCCCCAGTGCCCCCCTAAGCTTCTACCAGGGGCGTAGCGAGCGGGGGGTGTGGGGGTGTCACACACCCCCCCCCCCCCAATAATTTGGTCGTTGTCGGCAAATTTTGGGTCTGTCGGCAAATTTTGGGTCTTTCGGCAAAAGGAGAAAAGGTGAAGAGAGCGAAAGGGGAAGAAAGAAGGAAAGCTGAATAGAGAAAAGGAGAACGGGAGCTTCTTCCGTGCCAAATTTGACTTAAATATGCACCAGATTGCATCTAAGGACGTTTCAAAACTAAAAATGTTCCAAAGGGGAGGAGGATACCCCTTCCCCTTAGACCCCTCCCCCATTTCAGTCACCACTTCCAGATCCGTCGGCAAATCAAATTTGACTTAAAATATGCACCAGATTGCATCTAAGGACGTTTCAAAACTAAAAAATTTCCAAAAGAGGGGGATACCCCTCCCCTTAGAACCCTCCCCCATTTCAGTCACCACTTCCAGATCCGTCGGCAAATTAAATTCTCCACACCCCCCCCCCCCAAAAAAAAAAAACCCTTCGCTACGCCCCTGGCTTCTACCCCTTTGTCTGTGACTGTCCGGTATTAGCCTTTTTTTTCGTTCCGAATGGATTCGAAATGGATCGGTTATTGATTATGCAAGGATTTGGGCATATTTTCGTTAATGTTCACGAATGGAAGAGTTTACCAGACCAATATTTCGAGGGCCATGATAACGTGTGGTTAATGTGTTTCAAAATCTCTACGTAGGTTTCGTTACACATTTCGAAATAAAACTGACATTTCTACTATGTGCTGAAACAGGAGATGTGTTAGGATGTGTTAGGAAGGTTTATCTCGAAGAAAAATCGTTTTGAAATTCATGTTCCAGGTTTCTGTTTAGCGGGCAAGATTTAAATTTTCGTGACGTCAGAAATCGGCAAAAATTTGTGAGGTCACGGGGTAAGACTCCCAGCTGTTGCTGGTGGTGCGTCTTTTTTTTTATTAGCTGTATGATCATGTTAATTGTCTTCATTTTGGTTTGTTTTTTTCTTCTTTTTTTGTTTAGAATGTTTCATCACTCTATCATTTCAGTCTATCTATAATGCACTACATTCTTGTTATTGTTCCTTTTCATCTTTGTTCTTATCTGCTTGGGGTGTCTCTTGTTTCATCGTTGTAGTTTTTTCCCCAAATGGCCGCCCATACAAATTGGCCGTCATTCTGGATGATGCTGTAACGAAGGACTCGACATTTTAGACATATTTAATAATAAACATGTAGAGCGTTAGCAAAACATCGGATACAATTGAAAGTTCCTATGTGCTCCTCATGCAAAAGCTGCTTTCCTAGGTCCTTTAACCATTTGAACTATCACGCAAAGCATTAATCTGACGATTGCTCACTGTAAGAGCAACTGAAGAGGGCCTAGTAACGCTGGCTAGTGGTAGGCCAGTGTCACTCACGTTAAATTTAAAGAAGGAGCTAGATCACACATTACGTGTTGAGACATATAACTTGGCCTACATATCAACGCACTGAAGGAACCTGTTATGAAGGATGATAATTACTAGTCACATATACTAGTATATAGGCCTACCTTCTTTTTAGTGGAGTCGAAACTTTGGAGTTGTACAGGGGTAAGTGTATGAGCTATCCTAAATTAGCCTAGGACTTAGTTCATCGTTCGTCTGTTAGCCTAACATTACAACTTATAAGTCATAAGCCTTTCTTATGCCTAAGGTCTAGGTAAAAGACAAATTAAGACTACTGACACTGTAGTTATGCCTGGTTACAGTGCTATACTGTAGGTACATGCCACCATACCATTCCGCCATAGGTTTGATTCAGGTACATTTTACACAGGAAGGTATTGGTGAAAATTTCTTTGATTCGCGTAGAAGGATAGGTACACCATATTCAAATGTGACGGTTCGCTGGATAGACTGAATTGTAGTTAAAACAAGATTGGTGAATAGATACACAGGCTTTAATGTACAAGTTCATTGAATTTTGTAAGTTTGTAATCTTGAGTCGATACACTGATTTTCAATATAAGTGAATGATTTTGTGGATTTAACGGGTCTATAGGTAGTGTTAAGTAAAGCAATATACAGTGCATATAAGCCTACAGTGAACCTACAATAAATGTGCTCTTTCCGCCATACAAAAGTGTTTTACCGCCTTTGGGATAGCTTACACAGGCTCTCTAGTGAATAAGCAGTTTGCTAACAGTTTTATTTTATTTTGATGGGGGTAACATGGCGGAATGGCACTTTTTCTTGCAACAATATTTTCTTAAGTTTCCCATGATTTTCAAATATATTTTAGTATCATTAGAGTAGGGACAACTGAGGGGAAGTGTAGCTGCTGAACATTAGTATAGATTAAAACTGACCATTGTGCACAGTTTATGAACAGTGACATTTTAATTATGGGTCTCCATGATTGAAAGAATCAAGTAGGGTGAAAACGACAGGCTGGGCATGTGGCTTCAGTGTGCACATTTTGAGTGTGAAAACTTTGCTTTGAGTGTTTCAATAAATGCAAACTTCTGTATAAAATAGGCACCAAAATGTTGTCTTTAAACCCCTTATTTCTCAGAGCTTCCGGGGGCTTCGACCCCTGGACCCCAACCGAGGGTTGCCCATGGACCCCATCACGGGCGCTAATTAAGGCAGGCCCATGGACCCCACCTGTAACTGTGTTGCGCTGCGTGCTGACGCAACACGCACAAGCCTAACAGAGAGGAAAACAGCTCGGCTTAAAGTTAATTACCTTAAAGTACGGATTTTAAGTTAAATATATGTTAACATTAAATTATGTATCTTAATTGTTTTCTTGTTTATTTTGCAGCTGCTGTGTAGAATGAATCAAAGATCTGATTGATCATGCATTGCTTTAAGAAACAGGTAGAGGAGATAAATTGCCAAGTTTCTCTGTTGGATGGAAAAATACTGAATGTTAATATTCAGGTAAGAGCCCATTTGTACCATCACTTGCAAACACTTATCACTGCCAGATGATAGATGCCTGTTATTTTAATGAGGACAGAAACTGTGGATGTTAATGACCTATAATGTTTCGAACAGAGTTAACAAAGCTTAAAGATAGATTATCAACACAAGGAAAGTAATTGCTAGTTATCATTACTTGCAGTAATTGTCTGGGATAAGTTGCCAAAGGCAAAAGGAATCTTTGGGATGGTGATGACATGTGAGTATGCTTGTGTGCCTGCATGTGTTTGTGGGTGAACAAAAAAGTGTGTCACGAACACCTAAAGTTATGGCTGATTGACTTCAAACTTGTTGTGTGCATGAGCATGAAATGTAGTGCCTCTGTGACATATGATGTCATAGGGTCAAAGGTCAAATAACCAAAAACAGCATTTTGGCAATCATGTACATGACAAAATGGGTGAAACACTGTAGCCCATATGTTATATCAGATGCATTGCATTTATTAATGTTAAGCGCCAAAGGTCACATGATCATAGATCAAAGTTGGCCAAATCTGTGCGAAATGGAGTTTCACAAACAACTCCTTAACGGTTAGTCTGATGGACTTCAAACTTGGTGGGTATATGCCTGGCCATGAGTTGTAGTGCCTGCATCACAGGTTCAAAGGTCAGAGTTCAAAGGTCAAACAACCAATAAAGAGCATTTGTCCATCATTCTCATGCAAAATGAAAAAAATTCCCAAACTCATAAGTAACAATTCATGTGTGATACCAAATCTTGCAAGTTTGCAAATTAAGTAAAATGAGGAAATCGGGGGGGGGGGGCTTTTTTTGGGACATTTTCTCGATCTCCAAAGTATCTTGCATATCCCCTGGGACAAGCATTAATATTAACATATATATACCACACAGTGAATATATGTTTATGCATCGGAACCACTAAACGTTTTTGTTTTCTGGTTCTAATCTGTCAAAGACACATGGTTCAAAGGGAGAGTCTCACAAAGCACTCTCTTTAATGTGTTAGTGTAAAATGGTATGATGGTGTACATTTGCAAGTGTTTATAAAAAGAAGGTTTACAGGGAAAGAATATGTTTTTCTAATCTGTCAAGTTTTAAAGGGAGAGATTAAATCATGATAACTTTTGATGTTAGTTTGCCTAGAATCATTAAAGGATAGATAAACCCTAACATTTTCACTGATGCATTTCATAGGGAAGCAAGTGTTAAAGACTACACCAAAAAGCTTACTAAAATCATCTTCCTTGTTCAAGAAATCAAGATATCATAGCTTTCATTTTCTTCATATGTATGAAAGAGGACTTGGAAGTAAGTCTAAAATGACATCACTTATGACTGGAATTTAATGCGTTTCTCTATTTTTTTCCTTCAACTGTATTCCTCATTGGGGATTTTCTTTGTTGAAATATCAAAGTTCTACATATCACTTACTAATTGACATTGATTTTAGTGGAGAAAAATTGTCCTTTCATTTAGAAATATGAGAAACGATTATAAAGAAAGACAAAACAATTTTTACTCGGAAGTGGCATTGTGACATCAGGAATTTGACAAATGGCAATCCTTGATCTGACTCAAATATTGAAAACCTTGTAAACATGATATCTCAAGTTAGGAAGCAAGGATACTTTCATACTTGACATGTGGATGTTACATATTGGATATGTAAACTCAATTGTTTTAGTGGAGGTCAAAGGTCAACAGACGTCAAAGTCAGGAAATCTGTAAACATGATATCTCAGGGTAGAAATCGTGGATACTTCTCATACTTGGTATGTGGATGCATCACATTGTGTACAATACCCTCCTTGTTTTTGGTGGAGGTGTGTGTATTGCCATGTACAATAAACTGACCTGTGTTTATCATGCGATGGGGTAATCGTAAATCAAAATAGTGGTTCAAGACATTTATATGAAAAAGCTAAGTCTAGTGTAATAGATAGATAGATATTTATTCAGCCATTAGATAGAATATATACAATGGAAATTGGATGAAAACAGGAGCTCAAGCAAAAACAATGAAACGATTAAGACAAATAAAAATGTAAACAATTCGAATGACTAAGTAAAGGATATAAAAGGGTACTAAGAAATCTTGGAAACTTCCATGCATGTTTGCATTCTCGTTATCCTTCTCATTTATTGCTATGATTTGTTTTGATTTGTCATACTTGACTTTGTACAGCGTCTTTGATTACTTCTTTGTATAATTGATGCTTTATAAATATTTTTTAATAATAGTAGTTTTGCACTCAGACTTTTCGAAACGTTATTTCATGGTATTAATTTCACCAGGGTTATGCCAAAGGAAATGATCTGCTACAGAAAGTGTTTGATCAGTTAAATCTAGTTGAAACTGATTGCTTTGGTCTGAGATACAAGGACAAAGACAATGCTGCAGTAAGTATCAAGTTACTATTTAATGTTATATAAATAAATAATAGAAGAATGTTTTGGTTACTTGTCTTAATAACCAGGCAATCTACTATGCAGTTAAGTCAGCCTGTGTGTATGCATGAGTGTTTGATTATGACACATAAACCTGGTAGGCAATCTACAATGATGTTGACAGAATTGCCAAAACTAATATTTGAATATAAAATCCTTTCCCAAACATTGCAAGTTTGAAGTTAACTTGGACAACTGTCCAATTCTTATGAAACAGCGATATCGGTCTACAAATACTCGAAGTGGATGTGAACTTTTAATCTACTGATATTGCCACTATAAACTGATACTGTTAGTGCATAGCAAATATCAGTTTAACTAGTAACATCTTTTGTGGCCAGCATTAGAATAACATAAATCTCAGACGCTCTATATCTATAAAGTTTGTTTTAAATATGCTAGGTACATGGCTCTTAAAATCTGCCATATTTTGCCAATTTTAGGTGGAGGGTCAATGATTATTTAAATTTGACGCATTTCCACAGTAAGTGAACAGGACAAGATATTGAAATGAGGTTTTAAACAACAGTGTGGAATATCTTTTTCACTTTGAGATTTATGTTACATTATATGCACAAAATTATCCCTTTAATTGAATATGTACTGGCTTACTATGGCAACTAACCACCACAGACACCTTCCTTATTTCTTATGAATGCAAAGATATCAGCTATTCTAACAGAGTGATTGGAAACCATAATTTTTAGACTTATTGCTGGAATTATTTAAATTGGTATACACACTACGTATCCCCTCCACTCATAGCTACTGTACATGCAAGAACATGTAATCTTCTTATGCATCATAAGTTATTTGATAATAAAACAATTGGTAAACTTTGAATGGTGTAAATTCAGTTGTAGTGTTGCTACTACAATAAAAAAACCAGTGTCACTGTAACATCATACATGATTATTCTAGACCCTCATCATTCATATTTCATGCACCTTTTCTAGGATTCATTGGTTTACTTTATATGTTTAATGTAACATTTCTCAATTCATGTAGAGTCAGGATAAAGCTCTCTTTTTCTTGTTTTCTCAGCAATGGTTGGATACTAACAAGTCACTAAGAAAACAAATTAAAAGTAAGTACACAATATTTCTATGATAAGATTATCCCTGAAATGACCTAAGACCTTGCAATTTAAGAGATTTCTAAAAGGTATGGTTTGTACTATTAATGGATATTCATGTAGTAAAATATGACATGTGATGGTTGTGAATGAATACTGCTGACAAATACTGTGTGGCAGTATATACATCAAGAATTATAGATCGGCCATGGCAGTCATTCTCAAAGGTTTTCGCAGACGGATCTAAATTTTTCCTACCTACAGTCTTTGTTTCCATTGAGAACATCCTACATAGAAAATTCTCCTTCCCGAGTTTTCCAGTCTGTTCCACCCTTTCTCACTTTCTATGTTATTCTCGTCAATATTGCTTATTTAATGATTCAAAAGCCTCTACAACATAGACGTCAATCTCCAGCACTTTCCAAATTGATTACGTTGTTGACAGACAGGTCCCTGGGCAGACAACACTTGGCCCAGAATACATTCATGCTGTAACTTGCATGCATCTTGCATTGAGAAATACTCCATTGACATTTGACATATACCATGCAAAATGTAACATAAAAGATATGCATGTCCTGTCCGTATTATTACGGAACAAAAAAATGTTTAAAAAATAAGAAGAGAAAAAGATGTTAACAACATTCTACACATGCCCCTTGTCCTAACAGTATACTGCACAAACTGCAGAATACATGTAGCATTTTGTTGTTATGGCTATGATAATATAAACAAATGTTACAATATGGATGGCATTCCAAGGTATGACTATGGTATTGGAAACGTGTGGGGATGTATTGAGACACTGTACAGGCAAAATACCAACAATATTCCAAGGTATGACTGTGGTATTGGAAAACTTGTTGGGTGTACAAGACATTGTATAAATGTTGGAATACTGGTACATCTAGGTATTCTGAGGTATTGGGAAACGTGCGGAGTGTACAAGTTGAAAGACTGTAGTACATACTGTACATCAGAACTAATACAGTATCTATTCCGGTATTTCAAACTGTAACTCTTAAAAGTTTTTAGTCTTACTTCTAGAGTTGTGACTACACTGATAAAACATGATAAGATACTTATAAGTTGCCTCTTGAACTATTTTAATGTGTACACTAAATTCTACAATGAAGTGCTCCTGTTTGCATGTGGAGTAGTCCCTGTTATATCCCATGGCCATGTATACTCTAAATTTTACAATGCAGTGTTTCTGTTTGCATCATGATCATGACGGGGAATAGTCCCTGCTATATCCCTTGGCAATTATTTTTGGTAAGTCTTTAATTTTACAACAAATTGACCCCCATATGTGCCCCCTCCATTCTGCTGGAGGCTACTGATAAGCTTGAATCATATAATAGAGTGTAATAACAAGGTCACAACTGTTAACTTTGCCTCCTAATTACAGCAGATGTATTTGTGAAAGGTGGTTGATATAATCTGATGTTGGCCATAGGATTAGACCAGGGAGTTGTTATAATTAGACAGTGTGTAAATATTTGGGTGCTGTTACACAAGAGTGATCTCATATTAACCTGCATTCCTAGGATGCAATTTCTTTGTATTGTTGCGTTCTGCAAACAAATGGCAACCATGTAAAGGAGAAGGTCGAAAGACATTTCAAGTGAGTTTACACTCTATTTACAACTATCAAACAAACAGTCCATATGAGAATAAAGGAATAAGTAACCCTACACCATTTCTATTACAGAAGCAGGACTCTAACAAGATAAGATCTTGTTCCCTGTTAACTAGAAAATCCAACCTTGTATCTCTGACAGGTAGTATATCAAGTTGCATGGACATGTCCCTACCAAGTCTTATTGACATGCCACTGCATACAACTTCCCGCAGTCAACAAGTCTCTATTAAAACTGTTTACAGAATGTGATCATCACAAGAGAATGTCAATCCTTATATAGAAATTTAGGAGTTCTTCTTAAACAATATAATACAAAAGTAAATAATACACAAGCAACAATGCAGTTAGGGCAAATATTGGAAATACACTTTATTTTAAACAGTTGGCCAATTCTGACCATCAAAATATTCACTCATTTGTCCTAGCTATAATACTCGATTCATAAGCCTTTGTTAACAGTGCCAATTCTGACCTCTTCGACTGACCTCCATGACTTTTGTACAAACTTGGCAGAAAAGAAGATTTCATTACTTATTTGCCATACTTTTCTATCCTGCTAGCACAAATTCCCTAGACAATTGTGACATTGCAAACATCACATTACCAAAACTCAGAACACCTTTGTTTTTTATTCAGGAACAGGCCAAACTTTTGGCAAAAAGTACATCATGATGATTGTGTGATTATGTACTACTCAATAGTACTGGAGAAAGATTGTTTAGACTGTCATGATGAATGCATGATGGGGCTTAAAGGGAGTAAAGACTCGCGCACAAAGAAACGTCTGATGCCGGTAATCTGACTTAGTTTCGAATGAGGTGTAACAGAAGTGTCAGACACCATCATCGATCCCAGAAAATAAACACACAGCTTGCTACCGTCGGTAATTAGACAATAGTGTACAGTCAGTACATACAGCTATGGTCAATACCCACAACACAGTGTACATAGCAGCGATGGACATCTCAGGTCTAGATAAAAGATAACAAGGTATCACGTTTCATTACTGTCTGCATTTGTAGCAACAAGAAAAAAATTTCACTTGCAAGTAAGGGAAAGTTACCTTTATTCAGAGGGCAGCACGTGGTTTGGGGCAAGTTTTTAATGCCTTTAAAGAGCATCAGTTTCAATAGGCAAGGGTAATTCATAGTTAGGAGGTTAGTTTTTAATCTATCTTCTTTACATCTAGTACACAAGCAAGTATCATCTTTTTTTAATGGGGTTACTGTTGTGTTCAGCTGTGACAAGGTAACATCTTCTTTTATAACATTTTAGATAACGCAGCTACTATACTACCAGTGATTGATAATAATTTAGCTCTTTCTGTCCATAATCTTCAACAATTGTAATACAAGTTTAAAAGTGACATGAGACTATACTTTCTGATTCCTTGCTGGAGGCTTAAGGAATCTATGTGATGTCCATGGGCATGCGTTAACATGTTATCTCAAATGGCCCCAAAATTGGCCTTAAACTCTATGACTTAAATACTACACAATTTTGGCTTTGGCAGTAGACTGTGAAAATATTTCACAGTGTATCAATAATGTCAAGTATATAATTCTCATTCATAAATAACAATTAGTAAAGGGATAGTTGGTGGCAGAGGTAATTTGCTAGCTCAATATTGGTAAAAGAAAATGTCCATTTGCTCAAACATCTCTGTGTCTATATTTCACATAGAAACATTCTTTCTAGATATTGAAACATTTTGATTAAATAAATCATATTCTGTTAAATCCTTACCAGTAAATTAATAGGATGATGCCTACAAAAGAGTGCTACAAATGAGAGCTGTAAATCTCTGATCTTTCTGGTTCTCACTTAATTTTTGGACAAACTTAACTCACTTGCTCTTCTTTAGTTAGATAGTTATGCAGAATTATGAGCAAATTATATGGCAAGGATTCACAAAGCCAACTGGCTTCCTGTTTAAGAAAGTGATACCTAAAAAGGAGCATTAATATTGTACTTGGTACTATTAAATTAGTAAATGTTGATAATATTATGTAGTTAACATGTCTTTAAATTATAAATGTTAAAATAGGTTGCGTTTGATAAAGAAATTGGTAACCCCCCCTATACAATAGTCCATGTACCTGAAGCTTTGGCTTCGGTTAGTACCATTATGTTGATAGGGGTAAGGTAAGTTGGCTTTAAATAAAAACAAGTGGAAATATAATCTATAACAAAAATAATTGCTTGTAAGGCAGAAGACGTATAAGGAACACACATATTATGCATACTAAGTTCTTCAATACCATCCTCATTTCCTTAAGGGTATTATTTATATATAAGTTTTGATTTCTCTCGTTCATAGATGTCAGCTACCTAACAATGTACTTTGGGGTGAAGTTCTATCTAGAGGACCCATGCCAGCTTAAAGAGGAGATAACTCGATACCAGTTTTTCCTTCAAATCAAGCAGGATCTGCTTGTTGGGAGAATACCTTGCAACACCAACATGGCAGCTGTTTTAGCCAGTTTATGTTTGCAATGTAAGTAAATACTAAGATTAGATTGCAAAGTTTTGTTTCAATTCTACAGTGTACTACTACAGCACGCAACGTCAGACTCGTGGGTTTTGCAGAACGAGATGTTGGGTTAGCAATCCTCAAGATGTTTGACTATGACTGTTTAATGTTTAAGTAAATTTATGTATTCAATGCTATGTGTCATATTATCTTTCAAATATAAAGTCATTTATTCTTTTTTTTTGGAAACCTTGCTAGAAGTAACTGAGGTTGATGGAAACCTCCACAGCCTCCAAAGTTTTCTTTGCACATTTCGGTGTTTTTCATATGTTTGAGGTGTGTCTGATGTGTGTGAATATGTTAGATATCTTGTAGAGGTGAGATATGTATGAGGTATGTCAGATGGGTTATATGTAAGATGTGTTGTAGATGTGAGATATGTTTGAGGTATGTCCTATGTGTCTGATATTAGATGTGAGATATGCTTGAGGTATGTCAGATGTGTGTGGTATGTTAGATGTGTTGTAGATATGAGGTATGATGTGTGGGTGTGGTATATCAGATATGTCTGATGCATGAGACACATGTGATATTTGAGATGTGTGTGTGTGTGTGTATTTTAGATCCTCCTGCAAGCAGGAACTCGCGAAGAAGCCTCATTGGCTAATCAAAGCCGCAAGCTGACCGAAGTCAGTCTCTTACATTCATATTTAATGTCCATGATTATGAATTGTCAACAACTCTGTAACTGGACGACATACATTAATCTGGGAGTGACTCGAAATGGGGACCTTATGATTGAAAGGCACCGGCGTTAACCACTGAGCTAACACTCCTACTGTTGTATGATATGTGCAAGGTGTGAGCGGTGTTGAAGGTATGGATTGGATATGTGTGACATATATATTGGAGATGTGTTATATGCATGATCTACCTTGGTGATGTGTGACATATGTGAGCTATTTGTGTTGTGTGTGGTATGTGTCTGATACTTCACAATAATAATATCCAACAGTGCCATGCTCCTTGGAGTACATTTCAATAATATATATGATACTTCGCCTTTCAGGATATTATCTTTACCAAGGGGTTCTCATTTATCCGATTTGTTTCTCTTCCCAGCTGAGTTAGGTGACTTTGATTCATCTCTGCATACTGATGGATACATCTCAGAATTTAGATTCATTCCTGACCAAAGTGAAGATTTTGAGCAGCATGTTGGAGAGTTGCACCAGTCATTAAGGTAATAAGGATTAGCAAAATGCAAAACTCTTGTCACACTATTGTGATTCATTATTGTGATTATTGTGAATTGTGGTTCAGTGCCTTATGATGAGTTGAGTTAAAGTTTCATTTGTGGTGCAAATTATGTCTAGTTTAGTAACAGTGTAGTAGGCCTGTCTTAACTACAATGGAATGAAGGGAAAGTCTAGTTACTATTCCAGTTGTTACAATTTAGCTTGAAGTACATTTTAAAGGGAAAAAAAGGTTTTAAACTATTTCTGATGGTTTCCCGTTATTTACAATATTCCTCTCTTTTGGCTAATATTATTAACCAGACAGTATTTCCTGTGAGCCCCTGGTAGAATTTTGTTGTTTCTCTATCTTGGCAGGGGCATGAGTCCGACAAAAGCAGAAACTAAATTTCTTGAAAAAGCCCAGAGACTAGAGATGTATGGCGTGGACCTTCACACGGTGACAGGGCAGGATGGGAAGCTATACTACCTTGGTCTTACTCCTACTGGAATCAGCATTTATCATAACAAGTCAAGTATAGCTCATTATTTCTGGTAAGTGCCTTTTACCTCACATCATATGCTATACTACCTTGGTCTCACTCCTACTGGAATCAGCATTTATCATAACAAGTCAAGTATAGCTCATTATTTCTGGTAAGTGACTGCTACCTCACATCATATGCTATACTACCTTGGTCTCACTCCTACTGGAATCAGCATTTATCATAACAAGTCAAGTATAGCTCATTATTTCTGGTAAGTTAATTGCTACCTCACATCATATGCTGTACCCGTCACACCAAACAGAGAGCAGTGTAGATCAAGGCTTATGTAAATCTGGCAGCATACTCTCCAATTGATCACATTCCAACTCTCCTCTATTGTCTGTACATGGTAAAATCTTGGGTAGTAGAGCTGTGTGTGTGCTTAAGAGTACGGCTGATCACGATATTGCCAGTTTTTAGCTTCACTGTGGGAAACTGAACATGTAATGTAGCGTTTTCCTGACTGGCAGTGTGCTGTGGTTCATTAGTAGACTTGCACAGTATTAACAAATCCCACCAATCAAAAGGAAACTATTTTGCTAAAGGAGTTAATTGGTTGTTTGCAGAAAATAGATGTTGTGTGCCCTCATCATTAGCTCAGTGCACAGTGGTCCGTTGTAAGACCGTGGATCTTCTGAACTATGGAAAACTGGGCCATGTTGATAAAGTCGAGTTGGATTTTTTCAGTCTGGGTAGTGTGCGGGCTCAGCATTCCTTCAGCTTGGTGTAAATCTTGAAATGCATGTTGTATGATGCTTTAGTGAATACAATTAAATAAAAAGTTACAGGACAATGCAATCATGTGGGATATGGTCTATCTGTCTGTCAGTTGAGCGGTTACATTGCCTTTCCAAACCATTTTTCTGTATCTGGTGCTTTAAAAGATGTAATGCAGAAATTAAGTCAAATATCATTGGGAACAATTCATTCTCAAACATCAAATCTATTTAAAAGCTCCTTGCAGGGATTCAGTCTGATCTGAGTCATTTGGTTGGTAAGGAGTTATTTGGGGTCAAATGCATGAAATTTGTTCCAAAATTGTAGATCCTCCTGTCCAATCCTGTGTTACCAAGTTTAAAGTTTAGCATGACACATCACCATTACTATCATTATTTGCAAAGTTTGGGTATCGGTTATAGTCCAGCATCGAACACAGTATCACCAAATTTGAAAGGACTTCATTCTTAACCTGTGGATGCCTATGTGGATATTGAGTGCAAGGAACATTTTGTTTCGGAGTCCAAGGTCAATAAAGGTCAGCAGTGGGGGAGATGTGGAGATGTAAGTGACTGTATAACTACTAGCTCACAAAGGATAACTTGACCAGAGTCAAAAGGTTAAAGATAAATGTTTCCTATGTATTTACCAGAAGGATATTTGTCTTGATGTGAATTTGTTACAACCTTGTTGGTATCTCAAGACCTACTTACCAATGTGGATGTTCCTCATACTCAAAACTAGTTGGTTGTTGTTTATACTGGAAGTCCAAGGCTTACAATCTTGACATTATGTATTCAACCTTGACATTATGTATTCTTGCTTTCTCAAGAAAATGTTGCTTCTGTTTTATTCCTTTCTGTCTTGCCACTTGACTCGGTACAAGATATGAGTATTAATGCAGCATTGATAGAGACCGAGACTGTTAGAGGTAGTGAGACTTTTTGAGTGTCAAATAAGATATTAACTGAGAACACATAATTTCCTCATATCCAGGCCCAAAATTTCGAGAGTGCATTTTGAAGAAACAAAGTTTGTGCTTGCCGTACAGAGAAGATCAGTAAGTACCATAAGCTAATTACTTGCCACGACGACCATAGCCAAGTATACATGTGTCCTAGATGTGAAACTGTTGTCATGTGACCACATCTTGTGGTTCAGTTTCCTTTAAACCACAGATTATTGTCAGTATTCTGGTTTGACTTAACGATGTACATTAAGTAAAATTGGAAACAAGCTTGGTTGGTTATAAATCATGCAATGTTTTGAAAGATTTAGCAATTTTATTGCTTGGTTTGGCAATGACGAATAAAGTAATTATAGGTATGATTGATAAGGCTTCAACAATCATCATATACAACTCTTGACTTTGATACATCATGGTGTGAGTAAAAATATGATATGGCCTATCATACAAATGATTACCTTGATTATTGTGTTTATCACTCATTTCCTCAGGGTGGTGATAACGAATACTCATTTCAACTAGAGAGCAACGATGCATGTAAGCAGCTTTGGACCTGCTGTGTGGAGCAGCATGCATTCTTCCGTCTTCCTTCCTTCCATTCAACATCATTCCGTAACAGGTAACCTTCATTTAATTATGTTGCATTCAAAAGGATAGGTTTAACTATAGGTATAGGTTTATTGTATAGGTTATAGGTTTATTGTATAGGTTTATTGTATAGGTTATTTAAGTATAGGTTTATTGTAATTTGTTGATAAACAAAAGTTTTGAAAAGTGCAATTAATGACTATATCTATAAGTTGCTCTGACCCTGCCTTTGCAGTAGGCATTTCTTACTCATAGAGATAGTGTCTCTGTTCTCGCTGATTCTCACATTATCAAGTAAAACTTTTGTGTTTTGAACATGTTCTCCTTTATTATTATTATGATTAATTTTTGCAGTGGAAGAACTAAGAAAGAGGCTCTGGAGTTGTCTTCAAGTCTCAGGAGGAAACAGCCAAAGGTGGAGAGGACACAGAGTAAAAGATTCTCACGACGGTTTTCATCAGGGAGTGAATCTGAAGCTGTTATTTTTAGAGAGACTCAATCTGTCAGCAGAGAAGATGCCCTTGTCAGGCAAGTAACATAGAGAATGCAATTAGGGACTTGAGAGCACCTACCATCAACAAACTGGAAAATGTGTTCAAGTGATACTTAAAGATATTTTCTCAGGGAAAACTGTTTTAGCTGATCATTGTGTCCTACTATCATTGATAATGTATCCGTGCTACGCGGTTACCTTTAAATTCAGGCATAAACCGTCTTAATGGGGTTCAGATGTTAACTCTTTGTATGATACGTTCTACTTGTTGTTCCTTTTAATGACTTTTTCTTCCTTTCTCTAGGAATGGCCGTGAAAGCCCTACATCAGCTGTTAGCACTAGATCCTTACCTTGGGCAGATGTGAACCGTTCTCAAGGGTTGGTATTTGTGCTGATCGGGCAATATGTTGTGCTATGTTTAATAAATGGCAATAAATATCACTCCTTACCAACACACATGACAAAACACATGAAACTATCTGCATTACAATCATAAAGTGCTATGGACACCTAGCCAATTTGCCCCATATTCAGAACATTTGTTTTGTGCAATATTCTCATTAAAAATCTGTTGAAAGTTTTGGAGAAGATATCTTTTCCAAGATATACACATTTGAAGCTTTGATTAATCTGGGAAACTCATAAATATGTGCAAGCTATGACGTGGAGTGTTGCGCTCATTGAAATTTCTTAATTTAGGCATTGATAAGTTAACCCCTAATTACAAGCCCACATATATCATTTGAACAATGTGATGTTCCTCTTTTCAAAGAAGACAATATAATATTTCAAAATTTTCCTTAGGTCACAATCCTGAGGTCAGTGTCCTTGAAACTAAGCTTGTACAAACAGGGATAACAAAACAGAAAATTAGGCAGTCACTCCCTGTACATCATCAATTTGTGCATAATTAGCTAATTAGTCATAAATAAAAACTCAAATTAAGAAAAGCCTTGTAAAATTATCAATCTTTGATGGATTTTGATGGGTGTTGTATCTATTTTCTTGATTTCTAATGTCTATTAGAAGGATTAGCACAAAGTTGTCCACAGTGATAGACCTTTTATGACATTAGAAACTCTGTAGCAAAAAAGGTAGAAAAGTCATCAGGTCTGTTCACATTTGATCTACAAATGAAGAAACATAAACAATGCAATTTGACTTTCAAATCCAAAACATAGTTTGAAAGATAGCTGTATTTTCATCGAGAGTAGAAAACTATATGGTATATTGTAAACTACAATCTTGAAGGTAAAGTTGGGAACCCTATTCGAGGTTGAACAATGCAGAGGTTAATAAAGCAATACAAAAGATTTTCCTTGTCAGTATGCAATTTTCTGAGAACTTGTGACAACAAGTTGTCGCTATCTCCAAATTGACAGGTAGGGAGTGAATGCAAAGTACACAAGAATGATTAAACCATGTTCCTCTTTTGTAAGTTAAAACAAAATTTGACCTGTGGAGTAAGCTTGTAAAGCAACATTATTTAGGAACTGTGATTTAATTGCAGTATCTCCTCTTAAAAGGCCTTTCCTATTTTTTTTGGAGGGTGTACAGTGTTTTAGGTAATTTGAATTGACCCAATGTAGTTATATCTAGCTATGCCAACATGGAAGGACATTTATGCAGTGTTAAATTGAAGTGAGGATTGCCCTATACCCAAGTCAGTACAGCCATTTCACAGTTGACTTTCTTCCCACACAGGGGGTTGTATTCTCCATCAGAAGATCTATATGACAGCTACCGATCAAAAAAGCGAAAACCTCAATCTAGGGCATCATCACCAGGGAACAGCAGGAGACGGTACCATAGTGATAGATCTGGAGATGAAAGTGAAACAGGCTTTGCTAGGAGATACAGGTGAAAACTAAAATAAGGTTTGCTTGTCAATTCCAAAATGGCACATTCATGGTATATTAACTGGACTATCTACAGATGGACTAGGGCTTGTGAACAGGAAAACGAATTCATCTAAAGTACATTGCATAGGTTAATTAGGGCCTTTGAACAGGAAAACCAGTCCATCTAGGTATATGTATAGTAGTGCACATTAATGCATTATATATGTTTATGGAGCTCATTAGTTCCATTCATGACCAGGTCATCAAAACTACATTCATGAGATCCCCCAGACTACCGAAGGAAAGTAGTGGAAATTTAGCTAAAAGCTTAACATTTGATAAATTAGATGATATGAACTATAACACCATGGTCCACTATTCTAATTTGTTTTTTTTACAGGCGCAATGTTTCTTTGACAGAATTAACAGATAATAACCAGGATGTGGTCAGGAGAAGGAGAAGAAAGAAGTAAGTCTATTTAGCATTCAGTTACCAAGAAAAATATGCCATCTTACAATGTCAGAACGATTATCATTTTGAGTTATGAAAGAGACTGACTAAACATCTTGAAATGAGGTCTGTAGTTCAAATCAGTGATGTCAAACCAGAACTCTTTCAATCTTGATTCTTTATTTTCAGGAGTAGAGGAGGTGATACCAGTGGCAGTGAAGCAGAGACTGATTACAGTAAGAGGAAGAGTCATTCCAGGTAAAGATATTATTTTATTGAAGCACGTCTTTGTGGACAGGACATTTGCTTGTGTCAGCCATGAGTAGTTTAGTTCATGTAAGTATTTGAAAAGCAGGAGATGCCCTGTTGACTTGTTAGTGCTTTCAAGGATTTGTTAGGAGTCATTTGTTTTCATTAGAACCTGTGTTTTGTCTGCCAATACCATAATCACATTCAAACTGGGACAACTTTCAATCATAGTGCTAAGTCCAATATGTGTTATCTTTCACAAAAATGGGATAACATATTTGTGCTGTTTACAAATACATGGCTTTGTGCTCCAAACTACTTATTAACTAAACTTGGAGTGGCAGTCATACATATAGAACTGTGTCCTTGTTTAGGAAACTACCAGACCCAATCAAATGTATCTTTGTGACTATTAAAATCCTTTTCCTTCAAAAGGAAAGAAAGAACCAGAGTGCAAAACTGCAGTGTGGTTTTGATGATGCTACATGAATAATCTTATATGAATTTGACACACTAGGCTGTAGGGTATAGCCAGGATGAACAACATACTTCAATCTAAGTAGTATTGCAAAAGGTATTGAGATATGACAATCAATATTCACATTGGCAGCTGATGATCGCGATGGAAACTCTTCTTGTATTCAGCATACAGATTGATCTCTACCAAAGACAACAGGCTTCTTCTACTCAAAGTGGTACAGCTACAAGCTGTACATTAAGCAGGCGCCGGGCGATTTTTAACCCTGGTCTCCCAAGATCTTTGCATCTGGTTTGCCTCTAATACATCTAGCTAGGCGATAGTTAATTTTTGTAAACGGCGCCTGGTCATTTCCCAATGTTACTACATCCAAACCTGAAGTTTTTATTTGGCACTGAATCTTGACAATTGCAAAATAGGACGGAAAACTTCAACAACGGAAGCATAAATATAATACCCATGATTCACAATGATATCGTTCATTCCAATAGCAACGTTTGTACCAACAGTACAATGTTTCATTACACACTTTTGTGCACAGGCATGTCTGCAGCAATGTACACTGCAACTCCAAAAGTTACAGACACACTTAAGTCAATGGAGATTTGTTCGAGACTTCTGATTCTTATCTACGGATGCCCTTAAGGTAATTTCCAATTGCCAACAGCCTCTCCTATTCTTATGAGTGGAAACCAACATGTTATCTAATAGGCAGGTCGGTGGGATATACTGTAGATTATAAAACAAGGTTTCCAGAATTTGAACCCTGGTGACTCCAAATGACCTTTGATCTTCACCAAAAACAAAGTCTTCTTTTCCTTATCGTGTCACAACTACATACTAAATATGAGATTGGTCCAAGCTTCTCTTCTTGAGATAACGTGTTTACAAGGCTTTCACAATTTGACCCTTGGGGACCCTAAATGACCTTTGATCTCCTCCAAAAACTAAAGGTTCCCTTTATTTTAACGTGTCACAACTACATACTAAATATGAGATTGGCCGAAGCTTCTCTTCTTGAGATATCGTGTTTACAAGCAAAGCGTCACACACAAACGCGGGCACACACACACACCCGCTTGCATGACTACAGAGGTTACGATTATCTTCGGAACCAAAGTGGATAGAGAAGAAGAAGATAAATATGAATTTCAAACCGTTGAGTAATATATTGATATTTTTGCTTGCACAAACTATGCTAGGCATTGGTGTCTGTTTATATTAGCAAACATTTGATATGTGATTTTCCTATGCAATGCTGCAACATGCTCAAGATTAGGAAATTTGTTTGTTGCATTAACTGTTAAGGGTTGAGGTAGAGTGACTAACATGTGGAGAACATATAAGTGTATGTGAGGTCCTTCATGTATAGGTAACTTGAACTTTTAAACTATGCACAAGCTTTGCTGCAGTCATGATAGTCTATATGCACAGGCTCAACCATTTGGTGTTTGACTTAATACCTATGCCGTTTCCAAAGTTGCAAAAGATTAGCAAAGCCTTGTAGCTGTAGATGTCCATTTTAGAGGGAGTTTTTCATTCAGTGTTATGGTTTATGAATAGTAACATAATATCAGCCCATGTGAGGTTCAGGGGTAGGGTAAACAAATCAGTGATAAAGGAAAGATAATTGAACTCTAACCGAAGCAATACCAGACACAGACAAGAAAAACAAGCTTATTTTCAGTCACAAATACTTTTATTGAATGGAATCAGAAATATAACAGTTATGAAGACAATAGAGATTCTTGATGTTGGTTCCTTTTAGTCATTAAATTAGTTATTATAATGTAATTGAAGAACAAAAGGTTGTGTGGGGTGGGGTAGGGGATGACTGCAAATGGACAATCAGTTACAACTTCAAATGTAAATATGTGATGATAAATGTCCTGTTCATCTTGGCTTTAATAGTGGTACTACTGCTTTAATTAATGCTAAATTATAAAATGGTGTACTTAATCAATTTTTGTGTTGCAGACGAATTGAAGACCTGGAGGCCTCATTGGTGTTACAAGAAAACATAAAGAAAGGATTAGTAGATACAAGAGGTTTAACTCCCAATCAACTGCAGGACATATCATACATCAATGTCATGTAAGTAAAAGCTCTTTTGTAATTTAAACATCTGGTATGCATATAGATGACCTTTGCTACACATAAGATGTTTCCTCTACTGCAATGGACAATCTAACTTAAATGCCAGGAGGACCTAAAATATCCTGTACAAGATGATCAGTTAATTCCATGTACTCTCTAACAAGCGAGGTCCACAATTACAAATCATTACTCACTTATCCATTTATTTCACTTTGTTACTGTTTCCACGTCTCAGATTAAAGGGAACACATTAGGAAAGAAGGAGAAAAAGAGACAAAAAAAAGAAGTAAAGCTGGAAAAGTTTTTTGGGTCAAAACACTCACACCACACCATATAAGCCTTGTAGATTGTACTGTTATTGCTGGTAACAGCTTGGTGACAGTAGGCCTACTACTTTAAGCCCTGTAGACTGTACTGTTTGCTGGTAACAGCTCCCTGGTGATAGTGATAGCAAGTTTAAAGCACAAAGTACATATAAGGGACAGAAGATTCAACTTCTGTGGGCTTTATTTCAAAGTCTTGGTCCCCACCAGCAAGATATTTCGTGTTCTCTCAAAAGTGACTTTAACGCTAATTGATTTAATCCTGTGGAAATTATTCTGATCCTGAAAACTGCAGTGTTTTCACACAATTCCCTTGTATTTTACCGTAAGCACAGAAATTATTTCCAGAGATTTCAGTTACATTGTAATGTATTTCAAAGCCCCAGTGGGGGGTCCGGAAGGTTTAACATTTTGTTAGCCCAATGTTACCTTATTAAGAGAAATTTGGACATTAAGTTTTGTTTCACCACAGTTGACTGGGGCAGGGAAAAGAATCATGATTGGGGGTGTGGGGGAAATGCTCTCACTCATCCCCCCCCCCCATCCTCCCTTGTTGCTGCCACTTAACATTAATTATATGTGTTATATATAAAGTATGGCAAGGAATCAAAGTATGGCAAGGAATCACTTTTTTTTTTGTGGCAATTAGTAACAACTTTGGTGGGTTGTGATCCTGGTGTAGCCTTCTTTCTTACATGATCTTCTCCCTATTCCTTTGTCAGAGTTGAAAATGGTGTGGCAATCCAAGTGAGTCCTAACAAACGGTATCTTAGAAGAAGAAGCAGCTACGAGTAAGTTCATTCTTAATCAGCCACCCTGGGGAATAGGAATCTGGGGTTTATTCATAAAACATATTAGTTGAATTTTTGGGAACATTTTGTATTACAACTTTGGTATTGAAAAGAATGGTTAGAAATTGGGGATTTCAAATTTAGGCTTAGATTGAATTGCAACTCCAGAGTAGTTGTGTAACACTGTGTGACATAGCAAGGCCAAGAAAGTCAGTTCACTGCTAAGCACTCTACATGAATACAGTGATATGACTGTTGTACAATAGTCACCATTTATGTAAGGCTACATACTGTAGAATGCACACACTTTAACAAAACACAAGGCAAATTGTAGTAGCTGCAAACTGGGTCTTTAACACATTTTAGAGGAAACATTTGCATTTGATAATGGACTCTACCTGATTGATCCCTTCTACATTTCTTTCTTGTTTTGGAAAAAAAACTTAATTTGACTGTTGCCTCATGGTTGTCTTTAATCTCTCTCTCTCTCTCACCATGTCATTTATCTATTGTTTATTTTATACTTTAAGGTACAATGGGTACATTTCCTTTGTAAGCAAATGTCTCCATGTTGACAATATTCTTGCAGTAACAATATTCTCAAAGCAAAGCCTTAGTAGTGATAAGGGTGTTCTTCTCTTCTTAAAGGGACAGTGCAACAACATACCCTAACCAGTCAGACCTTGTTCAATCCCATATGAAGAGATCGCCTGCTAACATGGAACTCTCACATTATCAAGCTGTAGAAGATCAGCCTCATCAGAATGGTGATGTGAAGTTGAGGAATTGGCTCAATGAGGATGTTGAGGACACAACGACACGCAGGTCAAGGAGACACAGTCAGAGTGGACTCTCTGAACAGGGTCTCTTAGCCATGCAGGAACTCCAGCAGGAACTAGTAAAGCTAGGGCAGCCAACAGTCAACAGGAAAGAGCCACCACAAAGACATAACCCTGAGCAGGATCAGGATATACCAGTCAATGTCCTCAGGTGAGTGCTGCCTCTGCTCAAACCTATAGATAGGCTTAAAGGTATCAGAAACAAAATATAGACTGTACTAACATTTACATAAATAATAATCAAATTAATCAAAACTGTATCTTATGACTTCACATGGAACAAGGTGTATGCCTCTGTACCTCCTGGCTACACTTTATAATGTGTAAGGGAGGGCAAGGCATTAAATATATCCTCATGACACAATGATTGTAGTTTCATGTGTGCCCATACTATCAGTAAAGCACAACACCCAGACTATCTTGTGACTCATCTGTGTGTAAGATGCATGGTAGGCTGAAATCTCCATATGCAATGTTGTGGACAAATCATCTATTAAGGAGCTGAAAATACTTTGATGACTGTCTATCTGTTCCTCAGAACTTGTTGATTAGTGTTGGGCATACAACAGGGCAAATAGGGGCACTGTCCATTGGAATCCTTTTGAAGTATCGCTAGTAGTTAGCCAGTCAGTCCAAGGAGTAACTTTAGGGCGCCAACTATTTGGAGGGGCAAATAGAGCTTCCATGTCTTAACGATCTCCTCTGTTAGCTGTCTCAGACACAATCTTTCCCAGGATTTGCGTCTCTCTCTGAAATAAGACACATTTCAATGATTTTAGCTTGTTATACTATGCTACTGGATTCGTTGAAGAATATCACGGGTGTTTTGACATGCTCACCTAAGGCTTTACTGTATACACATCACATATCTTGTGGTTGTAATCTGCAAGGAGTCTCTCCATCTAACATTGGTAGGCTACAGGAGCATTGGTGAGACCAAAGGGTATGTTGGTGATATGGGTAGTAGGTATTATTAGGGATCTTAATAATGCTAAGTCATTAAACTGCAACTCATCAAATTACAATTAAGACAGCCTCTTGACTATTCACAGCAAAAGTCCAGGAATTAAAAGGGGTCCGGCACGAAATGTTTACATGATATCAACAATACAAGCGATGAAAACAAATAATGAAGGTTGTGACTTTCCAGTAAAGAGTAGATCAGTGGCAGTTCCAAGGAAAGGCGCGTATTTCCAGTAGGATACGTGTAACAAAGACAAGAGGATGCTAAATAAACCACTTTATCTTGTCTAAGTTTGATGTGTTTGTAATCTAGTCTCTTTCTGTGTGTCTATTAAATACTTATTGTCATGTCAAGGAAATGGTGCATGTAATGAAGTTATTTTTGTTAAAAATTCACAGCAATAAAAGAATGAGCCTTACAACTCAGGAAATTCTCCGGGTCAGCAAGTCTTTTGGGGACCATCGTGATATGTTGACAGAGCTATGATGCGCATTTGTGGATTTTTAATTTGTCTACCACATCAGTGTGAAATCAAATACAAATTAAAAGCTTTCGTGCCCCGCCATGAAGCAACCATTGCATAAAATGAACTTACACAACACAGCAAGAGATACCTGGCACACATTGCATGGATGATGATATGATGCGGTCTGAGAAGGTGCAAGACCATGGATGGCAGCTAAGGTAACTGGACAGCGTTATCAGTACTTGAAGCATCACACCAGGCAACACTTCTCTGGTACATACCAGTAGGTACAGAACCTGTCAAATGTTAGGTTGCTAATGAAGTGTACTTAAATATGAATATTGTCATATATCTGTAAACAAATAAACATAGGCCTCTGTGCAAGAAATAATATGACTTGATTTAATAGTAATTGTAGAAGGAGGTTTGGGTGTATGAATAATACATTAATTGGTTATAATTAAACTAGTTAAATCTGCATCTAGTTATTTGGCCATTAATGCATCTATAAAGGTTGATGTCAAAGGAGATTAATTGTAAATGATTAGTGTGATAGGTAAAAGGGTAACTAAAATCTGACTTCTGAAGTTGTGTGAGTGTTTAGTACCTTCTCTTTCTACAAATATCCTTTCTAAATGTACTTCTTTTCTGGTTGCCTAAAGGAGCATAATCATCATCAAGCTGTGTGCCCTGCCATATTTTAAGAACTAGTTGTTTCCATATCACATTATCGAATCCCCAGCTCATATTTTTTATTCACTTTTTTAATATAAATATGATTGGACTCTATTTGTAACTCCATTACTCTGTTAGTGTGACTTTATTTTCTAATGAATTATTCCAGTTAAAAATCAAATAAAACCTCATTTAAGGCCATCAAATACAGAATGGAATAATTATATATTCTACATTTCTTTAAATATAGAAAGATCGGGTATTAACTTGCCTTTAGTTTGAGCATAACAAGTAATGTTTAAGCTGTTTTATAGAAACCATTGCCAGGGTGAAAATGTCACCAGATTGTCTTGACCTATTCACAATGACTGCTGTGTATTGTTGTTGAGAGGTGTTTTCAGTGCATTTGACTTTTCTGATTTGCAAATTGAGAAGTGGGATTTGTTCTTTCACCGGTGGTTTCAGAATAACTGTTCACCACGACTGCACAGCAATGATGGTGTCTGCATCATTGCCAGTATATGAGAAAGTGATTAGATGCTGAGGTGCATTGTTGTCCATCAGAAGGGATGTTATGTGGTGGTCTCAGGAGCTGGAATAGGTGGAGCCATTACACACCTGCCTCTGAATTATCATTGAATGAAGGTTTCATATAAGTTGGTGTTCAGCCACCATCTCAACATTGATAAGAGTCCATTGTAAGCTTACTAACCTGTGGGTTTAAATATGTCAGTAAGATACTGTGTAAGTTTAGTAGTATTGCTTGGCTAGAATGTTACACATGAGGTCCAGGAAGGTTGACACTTTACTTATGGTGTATAGTTTGTTAAAACAAGTAGATAGCTTCAAATAACTTGTATTGGGTGTTTTTTTTTTCTCCTTTCAAACAGTTGCTTGTAGGGTAGACATTGTGAAAAGAGGTGTAGTGCATTGATTTTTAAGTGAGAATTGCTCTGAATTTTTTATTCTCCAATCAAAAACCAGTTTGTGTTGCCTGCCTCTTGATCTGATCAGCCATTCATCAATAATATGTTTCAGTGGCATTTATAAGCAGGAGGCTTTTATACTTTGATTGTAATTGTTGCCAAATATTTTTGTGTTTTGCTTAAAGTTTTCTATTTGTACATTAAGAAGTTAAACATTGCTAGAGGTCTTTCAGTCTTTTCAGGTACGACAGATTTTATTTCTTGTTTGCGGTTACACGGTAGATTACCCACTTACTTTCATTATCTCATTTAACCAATCATAGTCACAATTAGTAACATTTTGGATGACTTTTATTTCAAATAGTTTTATATCATGCCAAAGCATTCATAGCTGCCCTCGTTGTAAGAGAATTAGAAAGCAGCTTTACTTGGACAATCATAATCATATCTATCGCTGCATGTAAATATCCATGACTTGAGAAAAAATTCAAATTGCAACAATTTTATACCTAATTTAACATTGCATAACATATTGATTATAGAAACCACCAGAGAGATAGGAAATATTTTGCAGTAAGAGAATTTTAAATATATCATATAGACAAGAGATTAAAGTAATGTAATATCTAGAGAAGGACCTTGAATTAATCTTAGACTTTTGTGCAAAGATGCTACTAAGGACGTTCAACCAAACATGCAAAATTTTATATCTGGTGATGTAAATAGTGGCATCTTTTATGACTGATATCTGGAGGTTCTTTGCCTGAGATATTATGATTACATACAAAGTACTAGATGGATCCAACTTTGCCTCCTCTCAAAATTTGCGGCCTTTGACCTCAGTTCCAGACTGCATAAGATGTTCATTAGTTAGTTTATAAGATCCTCATTTGTTAATGGTGGTAGGTCATGTCACATGAAGATTAGAAAACATCAAAAACTCAGTTCAACAACTTGTACAAGTTACCTACTGATTCTTGGATGTTGTCCATTTGTCATTCCAGGGATGAAAACTGTTTGAAAGTCAAATACTTTGTACTGCTCACTCAGAATTAAGCATCGGTGGTTCAAACTCATGTTTGATATGTAGGTCCACATTTGTTCTTGCTAGCTCCTTGCTGATCATTTTAGCAGAGTAACTGTTAAACTTACATAAATGTTGAGGCTGAGTGTAACAGAATGTTCTTAGAATGACAAATCACTGAGCTATAGGCATTCTGATTCACATTTTACATGTTTGGTAGGAAGTAGTGCATAATAATTATTTCTTGTGCTTTGATACCCGTTTCACAGTTACATACCTATTTGCCTTACATTTGTAAGATTAACAAAACAATCCTTTGTTTTGTTAATTTTGTTTTTATAACTATTGATTTATTTGACTTTTAGTCAATCTGGAGAAATAATTTGCTTTTCAATTAAGTGAAGTCTGATCCGGTTCAATCGCTGCAAACTGTTAGTTCTATAAATTGGAATATACATATAGGGTTTACATATCAATTGTTTCAGGAGGCAGGGCCAATATTGACATGTTTCCCTGAAACTTGATTTCACAAATGTTTGCATATAAGCTTGCCATACATATATGCACAATAAATCTATGTAATTTCTGGACATTAACATGTGTTGCATATCTTTCTTGTTTGTAAATTAGCTGGACTTCAAATTTACACACCTTGGTTCATTTTATAATATATTTGTATTATTTTTGTTGTTGTGGTGAAGCTGTAATTAGTAAATGAGCTGGGCTTAAAATATACACTTTGGTTCATATATAATATAGTGTTTGTAACCTTTTCTTTGTGGTGAAGCTGAATTTTATAAAGTTATAGACAACTTAATTTTTAAGTTTTTGTCATTTACATTATCACCCTGGAAACTTTTCATCTGGTATTGTACATGTTTTTTTTTGGCAAGTCACAGATGCAATTCACTCTGTGCCCACCCACATTTAAAGTCAAAGTATAAATTAATTACAAATTTGCATTTCATTTCATTATTTCAATTAAAAATAAATAAATTAAAAATACATGACTTTTGATATCATGTAAATATGTATCTAGATCTACAGATTATAGTGTGTGAAATATAAAGCAAATCCAAAGAATATCAACTGATAAATTATTTTAATTTTAGCATGACAGAAATTCTGCAACTTCTATGATGTCACTTAAACATATGATAAAAAAATTACCCAAGAATTTAATTTCATAATTTCCTGTGCTAGTAAATAACCAACTTCTCAATCAAAACAGCAGGTAAATGAAACCACACAAGCAAAGGAATTCAGCATGGGAAGAAAGAAACAGCCTCTGTATTTAGAAACTCACTAATAAACCAAGAAATGAGTAGATTAAATATAGATGTCCTTTTGTTGAGACATCAACGAAATCTTCAACATTTTCCAATTAGCACACAATTGTGTTGACTTTTGAAATAATCATTTGAAATAATCATCATAAAATAATTATTTTGAAATAATCATTTAAAGTTTTTTAGTGCAAAGCTTATTGCAGGAAGCACACATGCTGACATAGAAATGAAGTAAGCTACCTCTATAGCAACAATACATAAGAAAACAACATGTTTTGTCATCCTATTCTAAAGGAGTGTCACAAGACTAATAATAACTTAACATAAATTATCCACTCCATCATTGTAAATACTTATCCAATAAATACCAAGTATACATATATGTAAATTATCGTCAGATTGTTTTAAACAAGTTTATAGAATGGCTACACAAAGGAAGTAACTTTCCTTTCCTCTGGTAAGTTATAACAAAATAGAAGAACATGTACACCTCTAACACAAAATAAACTTGTAGTATCTTTGCTAAGTTCAAAAAGGGCAAGCATATAGTTATATAAATAAAACATGTCAAATTTTAAGGAAGCAAGTGATGAGCAGACTCAAAATTTGTCTGAAATCCATAGCTTTTAAATGCAATATTTTTGAGTTGTCCATCATTCATCCAAAATCTGCTAATATTGCTATAATTCTCCTGTAGCAAATTTACGTAATATTTCTGGACCATTGGTGTTAAAACCAGCTATATCTAGCATGCCACTATCACCAGGATCTGCCACTTCAAAACCATTAGATGCCAAAGCTATAACCACAAGTTTGGCATCCAAATTCATTCCCTTACGGTATTCTCTCAAAGCTTGTGATGGTGAAGTTTCCTCAAAACTTGTTTCACAGTCAGTGAAAATCATAAAAATGTCAGCTGGAACTTTGTTCTCCAGAGCCCACTTCAAGGGATATGACACATTGGTGTTGCCCATGGGTAGCTGCAACAAAAGAAGGACAAAAACTTAATATCTAAATAATGCCTCATCTCAAGGTGCCATTTAGGGGGCTGCTGGTGATACATAAACGTATGCACTTAGTAAAGAACACTTGAAGCAAATAAATTAATAACCAGAACACCAAATTATACTGTACCTGAAATGCATAACATTGCAGAATGGAGTTTTATCGCTCCCTCGTGTGCATACGAATACAGCATACTGATTGCAATATCCTCAGAATTGAATGTTTAGTAATATGAGTGAGTTTTGACACAGACAAATTTATCAACATATTCAAGTTTACAAACCTCTCCTATTTTAGCTCTTGTCTCCTCCAAAGTCATTTCTGAGGTCACATCAATGTTTTCCAAATTTTTGGAGAAGGCCATTATCCTGAATTCCTTCTCTGTTCTGACAACTTGCATGGTTAATAGGGCAACTGCTTCCATAGCAGTAACTCCTGGTGACCCATTGACACCACTCAACTTCATGGATGAACTCACATCGATTGCAAGAAGTAACTTCTTAGCAGTTGGCTGGATAAACTGAAAACCAACATAAAACTTAAAAGGATACTTCAGGGATAAATTATATTTGTATTCAGTTGCTATATACCTTTCATAACATTGAATGGTCGATATTATTTTACTAAGAGTGAACCTGAAGCAAATAGCTGGTATGTCATAAAGGTACATTGACAACATTCATTTTTTTTGGTTCTCCAAAACTTGCTTCAAATTTTAACCATCTCATTGCATCTCACTGGTACATTGTTACCTTCACAAACCATTAAGGTAAACAAGGACAAAAACAATAACAGTGAAGTGCTAAGCAAACATTCAATTAGCAGTGTGTACTGTGTAACTATGTTATCACAGCTGTTTGCTGCAAGTACAATTTGTTTCAAATACCTACATCTCTAAACTGGTATGTACAGTGAGAATAAAGTGCAAATTCAACCAGGGTGAGTAGAATATGTTCCTCTGTTGTCAGTCAAATATAAATTTACCTGAGGACTATCCTCAAAATGATGAACAAACAATGGGGGATTATGTACCCTGCATACACTAAAAATTGGACACACCTGATGCTTGCAAGATAGGCTTCACAAACACATACAGAGAGACAAACACTCATCACCTTGGTTGCCAAGGCTACCATTGTCATCAAAAGCGATAAAAAGCTGATTAGGCAGCATTTTAGTGGTGATGTGTGACTCGCATGGCAGTATGACAAAGAAATTATTGGATGATCAAGTTAAACAGAAATGCAGAATGCATTGAAGAATTTGATTATGTAATAACTGCATCTTTGTAGGACTACTTACAAAATTCCATTGAAATGAATTGACCAATAAGGTTTGGGTATTCATTTATGAGAAAGAGAGTGTAACACACAATTCCCTACTGTCTGAGATGACACATTTGCAAGGTTTCTAGACATTGACCGCAGCTCACCTCATATGATCTTTCACATCTACTGTAAACAGTGGGGTACATCTATTCATAGCTACGTACTAAATATGTGACTTTTGAGAAGGTAAGTGAATATCCAGTGTGCAACATGTTACTACTAAAGCTTCTTTGACAGTTTGCCTTCGATGTTGGAACATACAGGGTACATTATAGGTATTAAAATTGTATGCAACGTAAACTGGAAGAACTCCTTATATGATGGGCTGCAACCCAAATTATTTCCTCATAAACTACCATTTAAATTGTTGCATAAAACTTTTTGACCATTGAACACTGGAAGATATACCACAAAGCACCATTTACCTTTAAGGCAATATTCTGTGAAACTACTTATGTTAATAATTGAAAAACAGATTATTACAATCCTACCAACTGCTCACTTGACCTCAAATGACCTATTACCTACACAAGAAAACAATGGGTTGAATCTACTCAATATTTTGTATGCACATACACAGTATGAAGTTCTTTCTTTCCTTTTGGAATTTCCATGTTTTCAAGGCTTTCAGACTGATCTGTACTGACATCACATGAACTTTGACCACCATAATGAACAATATTGTTCTTGTACACACTGAGGTGACAAAAACACATTCACTGTAACACAATCCTATAATATCATATTGAACTACACCTGTTCAATGCTTCCATGGACAGAAAGTGTGAATTGCACATCATTAATATGTATCACAATAGGACACAGTTACTCACTGATAGTATTGTGTGTACAATTATCAATGCATACACTTACCTTAAATGACATAAGAAGGGCCTTGTCAAGGGTCTCCACGATAGTTTTGTTTGGACTCCATTTAAATTTGACTTTGTCCCCTCTGCTTGACTTTTTTGCCCGATAGCTTTTCATTGCTTGTAGTAAGTCATAGGGATGTAACTGAGCTGCACGCAGTTCTTCATCACTGTTAAGTCGATCACAAAGTGTTGATGTCTCTCCATCATTTGAGGCAAAGAGACCCTGGTGAGTTAATCTGCCAAGGCTGAGTATGATGTCCTTCAGAGGCAAATGCTGCACCAGCATACTCCATACCTGGGAAACAGAAAATATTAATAACTTATTCAATCCTGTAGAGTGTACTTTCCTTAGTTGAACAGTTTGTCAATTGAACACAATGACTGACTTTATGAATTACTAGCAACGGTATACATATTACAAAAGTTGTTCATCCACCGGACTGAGTAATAGATATCACTTTGAGTCCTATCTAGGTCTATTACAAAAAACACAATTGTGATCATTTGTTATATCTTCACAGGTTTTATGGGCTGCAAGCTACCTGATAATATCACCAATGATATAGAAATATAGGGTAGGATGGTTTATGTATGAATTCCAAGATTAGTCAGTTCCACCTGAAAAATACACCGCGGCCTACATTCAACTTTGACATATAGTCCAAACTTACTGGTTTAGATATTTACGAGTGACGAACTTACCGGTCTCCTCACAACCTTAGCACCCTCGTTCTGCTGTGCCTAGAATGTCCTGGTAACCTTTTTAACACTGTGCGCCCTCTATGTTTTCTTGGTGACTTATACATTTATTTAAGTCAAAACAGGTAATATAAAGAACAAATGAATAGTGCAAGATATACTGAGGAACTCAAAAGAAGCTCAGGTGAGTTTATGAGCATCAGCTCCTTCCTTACATAAGAAGGAGAACCAAGAAAAAGAGACAATATCAGTAGAGAAGGAAAGGAAGAGGAGAGAAAAGAATGCAGCCTGCAAATGCTGTGAAAACTCATTAAAAAGAGAAGGCTTGACATGAACTGATGCTCCATTCAAATATCATCTTATGGACATGGTTTCCTAACCTTTAAGATTTACCCAATTATAATAATAATAGAAATCAGCAGTTCTTTTTACGAAGCATAAGCGAGGGCTAATGGAGTACAAACCACACACCCGTGTGGCTTCCAATTCAACATTTTAACTCAAATTTGGAATCTTTTCAAATTAGAAAGCCATTTTAGATGGGAAAACCATAGATTGCTCTCAGTTGGAAAACCCACCTTATTATGACCTGGCGGGGTATCAAACCCAGAACCTCCCGATGGCTAAGCCTCGTTGCTTCAAATGCCACAGCATTTATCCACTCGGCCACAGCACCGGTATAATGGTGAACACTAGTCATGACCAAGTTATTAATTTTAAGGTAAAGTGACTATGTTTTTGCCGCATAAAGTCAATACGGTAACTCAACTCAAGTTAGGTAATTTACTGGTTATAACTCTGGTGATTACATATCTGCTCTAAGCTGGTATCAATTAAGGTCTTTACAAAAAATTAAGCTACTTTCACACCATAATGAAATATTCTTTGTTTGAGTTAAAGGTATTGATGAAATAAATTAGGGAACACACCATCAGTACTATCGGGATGTATAGCCAAGCCAGTAAAAGACATGCACAGGCATAATAATGACAAACATGAATCATTCAAGGTACAGATTTTCAATCGATTTGAATATGTTTACCTCTCATGGGACATACCTCTTTTGACTTGTGCCACCTGGAGTTGACATGTTCTAGCAGTAGTTTGTGTTCACCCACCAGTGCAGCTACTCTCTGTTCATCCTCAGACTTTCCCACTTCTTCCACAGCCTCCAAGAACGCTTTGACTTCTTTAATTTCATCATTCAGTACATCTTCAGAGTATGCAGACTTTGCCTCAGCTAGCCCTTTTACTAAATACTTCAATACTACTGCAGTTCCTTTTGGGAAATTAGAAGCAAAAACACTTAGAAAAGAGTTCCTTAGCCATTGAACAGGGGAGGCAAATAGAGCAATTGAATACAAGTTCAAAACATTTCACATGATAGATGGGGTGTGGACTTTTGGAATTGTGGGTAATTTGTTGGTGTGGAATTTATGCCATTTCTATTGTGAGGATATATTATTCTCTTTTGCTTTCAAAATCACACACTATCTTTTCACAGAGTGCAAATGCTTGCAAAAGATCACTTTGATTGAGTGTATTCCTCTGTGATGAAGCACTACAGCTCTAAGTGGCTCTGCAAATTACCTAAAGTGTTTCAAGATTTGTGAACATATAATTTTAATAAATGGTCACTTACTGAGCGAGATAAATTCGAAAGTGCCACAAAAAAAGCCAGTCAGTTTTTTTTTTGCTTTCCCTCCTCTTCTTAGTTTGAAGATGAGAATGTAAACTAGCCTACCTAAGAAGATATAAACCCAAACGGATACTATACTAGTAGCAAAATGATTAAATTCCATCACAATGCAGTTCACTTACATGACCAGTTCTATTTCAAATAATGAGGGATTTGCTACATGTGTATGATAAATGATTTCAATACTATACATGATACGTGATTGCTTAGGAATTTATGTCAATAGAGCAAATTCCTTGTCCAACAGTGCTAGGTTTGATCAAGTTTTACCAACTCCCAAAAGAAAATAATGCAATTAGCCATACATCAATGGAAAGATACAAGTGTAAATATTCAAAGTAACATAAATTTGAAAGGATTAGAGGATGTCGAAAAACCACCAGTTATTCCTTTTAAATGTTGACTGCAAATGACCTTTCATCTCCACCAATTTCAAGTTGGTTCTTGTACTCAACAAGCTTAATCTGCATACCATGTTTGAAGTTCAACAAAGATACTTTCTGAGTTGTGTTCACAAAGTTTCCAGACTTTGATCTCTGCTGAAGCCAAATGACCATTGAACTTCACAGAAAACAATAGGCTTCTTGTACTCAATAACAGGGATCCAACACCAAGTATGTTCAGGTAATCTAACATTAAATTTTAGAGTTACCATGTATGAGAACAAGTGTCACATATATATATACACACACACTCACCATCACCATGGCATAGATTCCTTTGCCTCTGACAAGGAATTAAAAATAGCTACACCTAAACATGTCAAGCAAGTTCACTTAAACAGTTTCAGCACATTAAGTGGAAGTTTGTTGTATTAAAGTGCGAGAAGATCGATATAATTATTCAATGTCAAACAGAAAGAATGCCCTTTTTAACAAAATGTTGGTATTTAATACAGTACATTACAACATGTAGGATGACAGCTAAGAGACTGCAACAAAATAGAAGGGTTTATTGAGCTTAACATTTGACATGATTCACTAACCATTCTGCTTGGGTTTGACATGAGCCAACCGAAGAACATCTCTGTGATCCCACCTTTTCTTCATAATCCGTCTCTGCTGGGTGGTCAGACGAGCCAGATGCACTGGATCTTTGTTATTGAACCAATTAGTGACAGCTCTTCTCAATCCACGCCCCCAGCCAGTTCCATGTGAAGGATCATAACTATCAACTAAGGCAACAAAATGGAGTAAATCCTGAGAATTTTGAATTATATTGTCAAATTGTGAGTACGACGCTTGTCGTAAAGCCGTACTTGGATGTCTAGCACATTGCACATACACCGATAGTGCCAACTCTTTCTTTAATATTAAGTGGTTTAGTCCAGTTTCTGACAGAACTGTAATCAGTTCCTCTCCCCTGTCTGTGAGTAAAAGCTTCTCCAGACTGTCGGTTCTTGAAGCTGAAGGTTGTCGCTTACTATCTCCGTAGAAAGTACCTGATTCACATCCTAAGTAAAAGAATCTTCTCATCCTGTCAATGTCTGTCATTGGCCACCTATAGTCAACAACATCAGTGCAGTGAGTTGCCATTTTCTAATGTTTCCTTCTTCCAATGCTACGTATCAGAGGATCGGCCTTCCTGTGGCCTTTTAGCCAGATGTTCAGCAGGACATCCCTGTAAACTATAAACACAATGATTTGGTTACAAAGATCTGTATCTTACATTTAAAACTTATAAACTAAGGTTCATAATAAATTGTCTGATAAGCTGAGATTTTTATAAAGTGACTATCATCCATTTCATATTTGTTATTTCCTTCCTCTTCCACAAAATACAGGAATTTCATTGTTCTCCATAGGAACCACCATTTATTCAGAACCCCATTAGAAAGAAAGTTATCCCAAATATTAATCCTACTATATAACTTCTGGAGTTTAAGACAATGACCTCTGGTACAACTGCTATTAGCAAACATGAAAAAGTCAGTGAAGGACAGTGGCGGAGCTAGGGGTATTGGTCAGGGGGGGCGAGAATGGTCTGTAGGGGCGCTTGCGACACTATCTAAGCGGAGCGCCACCATTGGTTGGCGCGGAGCGTACAGAAATTTTTTTGAGTAAAGATACACTCTAGATCGCCGGAAATGACCCTTTCCGGGCCTTGCTAATTTGCAGATAAACGAAGAATAAATAGGTGTTATCGCCATTTTGTCAGAAAATTACACCAACAAATTGTGACAAATGTCAATAGGTAGATGAGAGCGCAATAAAAAAGTCAATAATCGCGAATAAGTAAAAAGTGGTGAAAAGCTGAAAAGGGCGCCAGCAGTCCATTTGAGTCCGTCAGGGGGGCATCCGCCCCCCCTGACTGTATGGACGCTCCGCTACTGGTGAAGGATATATTGTCAAAACCATACCCAATCTTGAAAACCTGAATCAAGTCAAAGTCACCACGTAACCTCCAGTGTGGTGATATTCAACAGTTGTAACCGCCTATAATCAGGAACACTCTTTAAGGAACTAATCATCCTAGTAGCCCTCCTCTGGACCTTTTCAAGTACTTCCTTACCCTTAGCAAAATATGGGTTCCAAGTCTGCATGCACAGCATACTCCAGATGAGGCCTAACTAACTGCTTATAAAGCCTAAGAAGTATGTTCTCTTTCAGGAAACTGAAGTTCCTCTTGATCATACCTAAAACCCTATTACCTCTTTTAGCAGCTTCAAGACAATGTTAAAAGGTTGCAGAGATGAGTCAATGTAGATACCTATAGGTCTCTTTCAACAAAGACCTCCTGCAACTCCTCACCATTAAGAGTGAAAGTATACTTTTGGTTACTACTATGCACCATGCATTTATCAGTATTACAATGCATTCGCCATCCCTGAGAAAGAAGTAAATCCAAATCCATTTGAAATTTATCAGAATCGCATTTGGAAGAGACCTCAGAATACAGTTTGGTGTCATTAATAAACTTCTTGGCTGTACACAAATATCTCCATCAATGTAATTTATATAGGCAACAAACAACATGGGACTCAAAACAGACCCTTGTGGAACCCCACTAGTATCATCCTGCCAAGAAGAAGCAGTCTTTAACTATCACTTGTTTCCTACTTAACAAGCCAATTCTTAATCCAAGACAGTAAATTGCCATTGACACCAATTACTCTCTAGCCTAAGTAAAAGATGCTGGCCAGAAACCTTATCAAAGGCCTTCTGGAAATCCAGAATTCTCCCAAGGTGTGGACCACATTAGATGGTTTGTGCTGTCATCATGTTAGTTACCTTGGGCCTAGACTTTAGTTTATTGTGTGTAATTAGTATGCACTTTACAAAGTTTTTAAATACGTTCATAAATTTCTCTAATCATTACCTTTAAGCCATTCTGACTTTTGCAATGTGTGAACAACATGCACATCTATATTTATGAATTTTCACAAATTATTGATGAACTGTAGAATTATATCCTTGGCAATAATGGTGCTGTCTCGTTTCATACATTTGAGGTACTGTACTTAGTATGATGCTAGATTGGCCTAGACCTAAACTGAAACAGGATAAGATGAAGAGCTATTTAGATCTAGCTATGATTGCTGCTTTCTTAGAAATATCAACAATTTCAATTTATGATCAACATGCACATCATTTTTTCCCTCTTTATCGCCTAATATGCCAAAAGTTCACAGTTCAAAGTAGCACTCCTGCATAGTAGAAATTGTCCTACATTGCTTACATCTAGCTAGGGCCCAGATTATGGAAAACTGTTACATACCAAACATACTATTACTAGTACAGTAGCAGTAGTACTCTAGTCTCTACAGTAGACACACAGCCTAATACTAGTATTCGGGTGAGTGTTGGGTGCACAACTACCACGGCCTAAAACATATCCATATTTGGAGCGTTAGCTCACTTACTTTCGTAGAATTTCAAGGTATACCCAGTAATAAATCGAAAAGCGAAATATGAAATTCCTATTGTTTTGTAAATTTTCTGCAATGGACAACGAAATGGATGATGCAGCAGACTACGAACATGGACGAATATTTCGATGTTCCTCGCTCGCCGGCGACTAGCCTGTATCATGTATAAAAAGGTTAATATTGTAGTACTACCGCGTATACATGCTACTGTGGACAAGTCATTTATCATTTGTGTTATGGCGTCCATCTAGCTTCACACACGTAGATAGCACCGCTGTGAAGTTAGTTACTTATTCCGCGTTCCTCGTTTGACATTCGCGAACTGCTACCTATTCGGTTATTTATTCGACAATGCTATCGACGCAGGGGCGGACTGGGTCTTAAAACCGGCCCGGGCATTTTTCACCAAGACCGGCCCATTATTCATTGATATGTTATAACATAGTGATCGCCGTCCTGTGGGAGGGGTCTAAGGGGAGGGGGTTGTCCCTCTCCAGGCGCGTAGCCAGGGGGCGAAGGGGGCGG
>JAIPMN010000014.1:1699-26931 GCA_020650975.1 Apostichopus californicus | reverse complement strand
GAGCCCGAGTGCATCCAGCGATAGCATTAACACCCGGAGTGCATTAATCATGTGAGTAACGCACGCTAGACCGTTGATTAACCCCGTTCATTCATACACTACCATTTGTTTGGGGGAAAAATCATAAAACAAAACATTTTTGGTTTCATATAACCAAAGATTTATTAAAGTGATACCCCGTAAGTCGAATTAACGATTAACAACCAGCATAACAATGTACATGTGCAATTATAAAGTAACACTGAACGATAGTGAATAATTATAAAGGAAACGTCTTTGAAAAGCTGTCATTTATAAAAGATGAACTATAATAACATTTTAACTAATGTTTGGCAATATTGCGGCTATAAAACTATTTTTGAAAGGTCTCAATAACAAGGAACTACAATCAATTACTAGTTGGCTTCATCATATCAATACCCTACAACTTCTGGTTCCCATAGCAACCATTCTAGGGACAAACATGTACGTATGGTATACAGTCATACGATAACACAATATGCCTTGTATTGAACACGTACACTCACTTGAACGTACACACTACACAGTGCTTGGCACTGCGGTCGTTTAACTTTAAATTTATAACACTATGAGCAACATAACGGCCTTGCGAACATTTAATCACGGACAGATACTGGATATATTTAAACTCAAAGCATCCACAACTGTTTGGTGTTTTAATACGGATATAACTACTCAAAGCATCCACAACTGTTTGGTGTTTTAATACGGATATAACTATGAATTTTGGAAAGAACATTTGGAAAACAGTTTGGACATGTTAGACGTTTCAGCCCTAACAGCAGCAGTAACGTTAATGTCATTGTTGGAGGCAACAGCTGTGCAGCCTACACTTTGGCCTATAGACTCGAGTGCGGATCCATGTTTTCGCGTCCTTTACCTCTGATGGCCTCTTGCAAGACTTTTGAACAAGATCGTTTCTGTGAATTAGATGCATCTTGGCAGTAACTTTTTATACTGCTCTCGTTTCTGTGTCCACTCATGGCCATAATGACCCGTGTCTCGATGCCAGCATTACTGAGTGTTGTAATAGTTGTTGCACGAACACAGTGGTTTGTGTATTTCTGACTCAGCTTTGCTTTTTCGGAAATCTTCACCATCATTTTGCCAAGGGTGTTTTTGATGTATTTCGATAGCTCATCAAAGCAGACGACAAAACATGGTAACATGGTAACAATTGTATTCATCCGCCGGTAATTTTACCGTGCGTTACTCACAGGATTAACCACGGTCAGCTGACCTGAATGGACCAATAGGATTTAGGAATCTTTACTAAGTATGAATGAACACTAAATTAAGCAACAAATAAAGTTCTTCTGCCTATTTAACATAGAATAATTATCTCATATCTTGTTAGGATGATTGACAGTAGATTGTTTAAAAACATTTCAGGGCGACCATGCCCACAGACCCCCTCCCCCCGTCCCAGGTATGCTCAAGCCCTCCAGTGTTACTTACACCTACAATTAATAATAAATTTCAATTAAATTTAGCAAAGAGCTTGTTGCATTTTCAACTTTCACAGTTCACAAGAAACTGCGCAATTGTTGTACAAGTACATTTCTGTTTCCATCTCTGTTCTTGAGTACCTTTTTGACAAACTGGAGGCTTCCATTGAACACAGTCACTCATTAATGCTACATTGAAATGGAAGCCCAGACTTGTGACAATTTCTGCAGGCTGTAAATGTAAGTAACTATCTGCAAGTTAGGTCTGATAGTGAGCATATTTCCTGTTACAAGCAAACTGGTTGACCAGTTTGCTTGTCTGACAGGTAATATGAGGAACATTTCAAACTGAGCAGTCATGTGAAGATACCCTCCACTTGAACTCTCTACGACACGTAATTAACATGTACAGTGATACTGTTGATACATATGCAACCACTGGGAGGTTATGAAGAAACTTTGAAAGGGCAAAGAAAACTAGAAATTAGGAACCGATTAAAGAACCTCAGAATACAAGTCAAACACTATCAAAGGATCAATTCAGTCCTCAATTCTTTACATGATGTTTTAATTAATGCGACTGAGCACTTAATAATGTAACACTGCGGACAAGATTTGCCACTTTAGTTGTTTAATCGCAAGGTTTTTGCCCTCATGAAGACATAAGCATTGGGTTCATCCATCTTTAAGCTGGATTTATTGTGTTTACAAGGTATTTTTTTACTCAAATGATACCAATTAAACCTCCACAGACAAAATAGGATTTTAAGGTGAATCAAAATGGGATTCTAAGGTGAATCATGCCACAGTAGAAGTTCAGCCAAGCTCTACTTTTGGAGTTTTCAGCCTAAAACCTCTGTTGACTGCTCATGTCCTTTGAACCTCCACTTATGAAGTTCTAATACTCATTAAAGTGGATCCACATACAAAGCAAGCAGGTCATCTAAAGCTTTTCTACTGGGATTATCACATTTACAAGTATGAGAAAGTTTCAATACCACAATACTGGTATATACCGCATACGTGTATCTATTCTCATGATTTTTCAACTAAAAAAAATGTTTGCATCATCTAAAACCAAAATGATTTCAGGAATTTTCTTTTTCACATGGTGACTATCCTAATGTATATTTGTGTGCAGAACAGAAGCCTATACACCTTGGCGAAAACCAGTTTGCAAAATTATGGTGTCTAATGGCATTCTACCAAAAAATCTAAAATTTTTTTTGATTGCAAAAAATCTGATTTTCGAAAATTACATGGTCTAATACTATTTCATTAGTCATGCATTGAATTAAATGGGCCTGCTCCAGTTTTGTGATAGCTAACACCACTGCAGTGACTGCTAGGAGTGGGCTTGAGGTGAAGCCTTGTGAACTAACATTAAGACTCCACATTGCACAGTAGGCTATGCCCACTTGCTGTAACAGGCATTGGCGGTATGCCACTGTAACACTGTACGTATATACATGCTAGTAGCACGAAATAGCCACAAACACAAAGAAAAGTATACATTGAAACGACAAGATAGCTGACAAGAAACACAGGTAAAATTTAAATATTTTGAAGTTTATTTGCAGCACCAGTTAATTTGTAGTAAATACCGTTACGTATTGGCCTCCAATGAACACAAAATATGTTTACTCTTTCTAAGATGGACGTGTATACATATCAAGATTTAAGTTCATACTTGAGCTTTACTTTTGGAGTGACATGTTCACTCTTAGACCTCTGGTGTATCTCCGATGACCTTTAATCTCTATGGAAATAGAATTCTTTCACTCACTGAGATTAATGTACACACCAAATATGAAATTAAGCCATGTTCACAAATCCAGGTGCATACATAGCCACACACATGCCATCAGCATTGCATGGATTCTTTTCGTATTAGGAGAGAATGAGAAATCAATAATACCTACTGTATGGTCATTTAAAAACATTTGGGATAAATACTGAAGCAGTGTTAAGTGGGGAATCTAGTTTCAATGTCTTGTATTTAAAGATATCACAGAGCTCTACAAGAGGCTTCTATGCACTTTTATGCCCCTTCAAATACTTCTATCTACCATATTTTCTATCTTGGGAGCTCTTATCACATACTCCACTGATAAAGCAGGTAAAGTTAAAACTAACACTGCACAAATTTCTGCCAAATGCACAAAGACACATATATGTGCTCAGCAGGCTTGGTGTGTGTGATGGATACTCTAAATAAATATGTGTTTCTTGTGGGAAAGTTTGCAGTCTCTAACTTCTTGTTTGCTTATTATCAATATAAACTAATTCTGTGGGGTCTTGTTTAAGGCAAACAAAACAATCTAATATATACTCTAACAGATTGCTGCTGGCAGCCACTATGATGGTAATTAATTTAGTGCACATTTGTAAGAGGAGTTACTGGGGTGAGGAGTTACCGGGGTGAGGAGTTACTGGGGTGAGGAGTTACTGGGGTGAGGAGTAACTGGGGTAAGGGGATAAGGGACAGGAGGCAAGGGCCGGAGGGGAGACAATGTAGAGTGGAGTACAATAATTGTTCTTTACTGTTTGCAGTCAGTCCATAGTAGAACAACTTAGATGATGTGTCTTGTTGAAGAGACAGATAAGAGTGAACTTTTCAAAATATACATCATATGGCCACTTTCCACTGAGTTGTTGGCTAGATTTAAATAAGCCAGCACTTTACAACCTGCAACCCCCACGAGGAACAATTACAAGACATGAACTCTAGCTTTGTGTTCTACTTCATGACTGGAGAGTTCTACAGTGTGTTGCACGGAACTACAAACACATTAGACACTAGAATTGTACTCTCATATTCCTATCGTCTTCACGGGATGTGGAGGTAACATCAGAAATAAACAATGGATACAAGCATTGCAGTGTTACGATCGTCTTCACGGGGTGTGGAGGTAACATCAGAAATAAACAATGGATACAAGCATTGCAGTGCTATGATCATCTTCACGGGGTGTGGAGGTAACATCAGAAATAAAACAATGGATACAAGCATTGAAGTGTAACAATCGTGTACATGAGGGAGCTACAACACAAAATGTACCTTTTAGTTTGAAGGCAAACGTACTTGCAACATATTCACAACTTTATGAAAATTTCCCTTTGTGAACTTAGAATATTGTCATAGAGGTACAGCAAGGCAGGCCATCTTTCAACTAAGATGGATACATATGGTATATTATAATATTAGTGTTTTTGTATTGCTGTTTTCATTTATGGGCAAACATGGTGGTTTACAGAGCACTGGCCTTAACTACTGCATAATGTGCCCCCATGGAATTGATTGATATGCCTTTGTCACACTTCAGGAAGGAAAGAGGCCTGTAAATATTCCAATTTTGGCTGATGGCTTGCAGTTGTCACTACTATTTCCTCATTATTCACTGCACATATATGTTGAAATGCAATACTATGTCTGACAGTGCATTTTTTAGATTCATTTAGAATTATAGAGAATCATACAGCAGCCTTGTTAACTAGGTACTGTACACTTATTTTTAAACAGTGAAGCACATGAGTGAACACTTTACATAGAGCTCCATTATGCTTGGATGCAAATAATACAAATTGTAACCATGTAATCAGGGCAACAGATTCATATAATACAATGACATCACTAATTACTGGATCCAGAGATGGATATATCCACCATGGATATAACTGCTACTCCAAGTTGACTTTGACTCGGAGAGAAAACGATGTTTTCCCCCCACGAAGGACTGAGGGCATATTTCAAACATGTAACACTGCAAATCACAATACCCTTCCCATACTATACATAATAACCTTACAGTCAAATGACAGAAGGAAACATTCTTTATGTTATTATTTTGTTACCAACTTTGATATTTGTATTTATTTTTTTCTTTTGCTTCATGTAATCTCTACTTTACTTAGGAACAAGAAAAAAAATATTTCTCCTCATAGACTTGCTCTGCTATAACAGTTTCAATCATAGTTATCTACAGTAAGGGTGACATAGAAGTAGTTGTGATGTCCCTCTGCACACCTAACTTGTTATAAAGTCATCAAGCTCCTGTACCAACAACTATGATCACTTCCACACACATCCCTTAATCAAACTCTGAATAACATGGCATCCATGGCTTGAGCACACTAGGTTTCAAGAAAACAATCCCACACACTTTCACACAACACAACAACAGCTAACAATACATTGGGTACAGTATATGGCACATATCATACCAAGCAGTACACTGTATACAGCAGTATTGTTACTGTGTGGCTTCAAATAGTGTACACAAAGCCAACTTGAGTACATAACATGCAGTAGTATGTCTCATCCACATTGTAGCAGCCTGTGTTGGCAATATCTTGGTCACAAACTGTACTTTGTACAGGCTTGTCGTCAGCTCCAGGGTTGTGTTATGTGTGCATAGATGCAGGGAGACGAAAACACAGGAGCTATACTCAGTTGGGTTGCAAACTTGGCACCATGACAACCAGATCAAATTTCCATCTAAATGACCTCAAAATAGGGAGGAAATTTTGCAAGGAAATCAGCCTTTAAAGACTTGCCTTTTTGCACAATACTAACAGAATTTGCAGTATTAGGTCAGGCTTGGGTTGTGAGTGAAGAAGGGCTTGTTGAGATTTCTATTAGTCAAAACATTTAAGGGAGAGAAGAAGTATTTACTGACATTGTAAGCTACTCTCAGTAAAAGTCAAAAATTGTTCACCTCAGAGGGGGCTTGATGACTTGCTGGTTACTGGGATGAGTACATCACAATCAGTCCAGGGGCTGCATCTAAGTAGACCATAGATTCTTCTATCTTATTAATCACGCTAAGAATATCATGCATCCAGTAAAACCAGGATGCAAAATGCACTGATGTTTCGATGACTTCATTGCACTAGACTTCTGCTTGTTAACCAGAAATAGCTGTTGTAACAATATAATGACCCGAACCACTATTTTGATGTACAAATAACACTGTGGCATGGTAAACACAGGTCAGTCTACTGTACTGTAGTATGTGGCAATACACACCTCCACCAAATAGGGGTTTTGTACTCCATATGATGCATCCACACACTAAGCATGAGAAGTTTCCACGATTCCCATCATTAGATATCATGTAAAAGGGTTTTCGAAGTTTGACCTCTGGTAACCTCAAATGAGATTTGACCTCACAAGCAACAGGATTCTTATACTCAAATGTCTAGTTTCACCATATACGTGAATGTAATGTAAAATTGTGTATATTGTAATTATGCCATGAATTGTAAATATTCATATCTAAATTCATGGGCGATCCTTATGTTATAGGAATCACATTATTTGCATGTACTTAAGCGTGAATGGCAGATGTTGGTCATGTCTGCTTAGAGAACATGCATCGAAACCGTGTACTTTTCTGTTACCAGGGTTTTTTGGTTTGGTTAATACACGGCCCAAACCACCAGTTCATCCCTCATCGTTATTGTCTTCTCTTCACCTGTGACAATCTTATACATGTTGTGAACAAACAGCAGCACACAAAATGCGAAAGGTAGTGTAAAATACTGTCACAGTCATTGCAGACAATGATCAGTAGTTTGTGCTTGTCCAAGCTATCTCAACTTACCACATACCATCAAACTTTGCCTCCAAAGAAGAACAAACTGTTACACCAATATTTCCTGTTTCACCAGGAACTAGCTTGTAAACTTGAGTTCAAGTTGATTCCTACTGTACTTTGGGCTATGGAACCACATCATTAGGGAGATTATTGTCTTCTCTTCACCCGTGACAATCTTATACATGTTGTGAACAAACGGTAGCACACAAAATGCGAATGGTAGTGTAAAATACTGTCACAGTCATTGCAGACAATGATCAGTAGTTTGTGCTTGTCAAAGCTATCTCAACTTACCACATACCATCAAACTTTGCCTCCAAAGAAGAACAAACTGTTACACCAATATTTCCTGTTTCACCAGGAACTAGCTTGTAAACTTGAGTTCAAGTTGATTCCTACTGTACTTTGGGCTATGGAACCACATCATTAAGGAGACGACTATCCAGCAGTTTATATACTTCATGAATTAAAGCAATGTTTCACCAATTGGAGGAGAATGGATCTCCCATTGGCAGCAGCAGCAGCCTATGGCAAGTCGAAAGGTCATACTGGTCAATCTGAAGCTGAAGTCGTCGGCTAAGGCAATGTGATACATGTTAAGATCTGGTTGACAGTACTTATAATACACTAGCTCTTGAAGGAAATCCTAACCTTACTCATATCCTGACCAAGAAAACCAGTCCCATATTGCACTGAAAGGAACTAAAAGGACAACAAAAGATCAATAGATAAATAGCTAACAAAAGAGAAATTATCAGACTAAAATAAATCCGGATTCACACCGTCAATGAACCGATGTCAGTTGTGGTCTATAGAACTTTCGATAAAATACTGACTTTGAACAGAGTTAATTGTCTGACTGCACAGCGATCTTTGACAAAGATTTAGTATGGGTAGCCTCTATCCTAACAGAAAGCAACCATCCGTACTACATTGTCAGTTTTACTAGACAGACGGAAATTAAAGTGCTATCACCTTTGCCAATTAATTGACACAGTTCTGACTGACTGACTTAAATGCAAAACTCTCTATACCACCTTGGCTGGCAGGTTGAAAATTAACAGAAAAATGTGTTTCCTTTCGATTATACTGCAGTTTTAAATATATGTATACATATGAAAGTATTGGTTTAGTTAGAGTGTACAGGCTCTTATATTAATTTTATCTTTCATTGCAGAGAAGAGGATTACATGTAGTTTCCTTTGCATTTCCAGATCAAGGCTCAAAATTCAATTAATCAATTTTAAAACAAGAAAGTGCTTTGATTCTATGAGAGCTTCAAACAATGTGCAAACTAATTCAGGAAACCAGCAAGCCAAAAGGTAAATGTAATTCCTTGCTACATTTTGTCTGCAGGGTTTGGTTTCTTCCAAAGGACACTAGATTCTTCTGGAAGAAAACAATGTCAAAAGAGAATATTGCCAATCAACCAAGAGAAAAATAGTTTTATCAAGGATTGAGAGTAGCAGTTCCTGGTTTTATTTACAGTTTAGTAAATTCATATCAATTAACTTAATAAGTGGGTCCTCGGTGTGACATTTCAATTTCATGGGACCAGTCAACCGATAACTCCTCTAGCCTTGCCCATATTTGAGAACATACAGAGCATCACGATCCTGTGTTACCCCGGAGAGATAACATAGTTGAACCAGGGCATGTTCACATTTGAGAACACAAGATTGGATCAACAATGGACGGGGAACATTACCCAATCACAAGCAGGTCACAAAATTTGTTAACATTTTTTTTTATATCAAATGACCTTTCACCTTCACAGAAAACAATAGGATTCTTATACTCAAGAAGGTGGATCCAAGTACCAATTATAAAGTAATCGCTAGCTATTATTTTTGAAGTCATTGCATTCATAAGTTTTTCAGAATTTGAATTCTGTTGACCTCAAATGACCTTTAACCTTCACAGAAAACAACATGGTTCTTATACTCAAGAAGGTGGATCCAAATACTAAGTATGAAGTAATTCCAAGCTTTTATAGTTTGAGTTATTGTGTTTACAAGGTTTTCAAATGTTGAAATCTGTTGACCTCAAATGACCTTTAACCTTCACAGAAAACAACATGGTTCTTATACTCAATAAGGTGGATCCAAATACCAAGTATGAAGTAATCCCAAGCTTTTATATTTTGAGTTATTGTGTTTTCAAGGTTTTCAAATGTTGAAATCTATTGACCTCAAATGACCTTTAACCTTCACAGAAAACAACATGGTTCTTATACTCAATAAGGTGGATCCAAATACCATGTATGAAGTAATCCCAAGCTTCTTTTTTTTTTAGTTATTGTGTTTACAAGGTTTTCAGACGTTGAAATCTGTTGACCTCAAATGACATTTGAAATCTGCAGAAAACAGAAAGGGTTCTTGTAAACAATATGGTAAATCCACTTTACAAATATTAAGTTCAACCACCCATATAGTTTTTTGAGTTATTGCTTTTACAAGCCAATGCATCACACATACTGTACACACACCATCACCATCGCGAAGATTCCTTTTGCCAAGCGCAAGGAATCAAAATGTGATATCTTGATGTTTCACTTTCTATTTCCTGCTCCTCATTTTGACCAAGATTCAAAATGCATGGTTGACAAATTTACTTTAAGGAGTGGCATACACATACCAGAGCCGATGTGTTTTTAACCAAACCACAATTTACAATTCCTTTTGTAATGCACATCTTATATCTACCTGCAGTAGGTACTTTAATTTTTAAGTGTGGAGCATCTGCTATCCCTCCCCCATCTCATATTTAATCCAAAGATAAGTTTCATTAAAACTGGCTACATCTACGGTAAGTGGTTGTACACATCCCATGTCTCTGATACTTATTATCCTGTTTTGAACACACTATTAACTTACTGATCTCTTCTGTTGAAAACAGTTCTCAATGTCACCCTGGATAGCAATCACTTCATTGTGAAAAAAAATATCCCTGATCCTCAGAGTTGAGTAATAAAGTTCACATCAGAATTCTTTCCTAGAATTCCAGCAGACAACTCTAGCGATCTGAAGTCTGTGGGGAGAGTCTACAGTAAGTAGCCTGCTAATCAGTACCACATACACAAAGCAACTCAGTGTAGTAGCTATCTATTACTACCAACAAGCTGTACTGTAGCTAGCTGCTGCTCTGGGCTACTATGGCTGCAATATTGCATAATTTCTTTTTTTGTTAATTCTTTATTTCAGAAGTGATGTATGCGTTGGCTATCTTCCAGTCAATGTTTAGTACTTGAGGTCTCCTGTTTGGGCAAAACGATAACTACAAACAACAGGAGTATACATACATCAATAGGAGACTTAACATTGTAAACCTTAGTCACACATTTGTATATCATGTCAGAGCTGTGCATCTTCAGAAAAAGACAACATCTAAGTCTACTTATTAGAACCTTACAGAACATGTATATTTGCATGTTTGATTGGCTGTTGCTATCATTATAATTCACTGCAGATGGAGAGTAGTTTGCTCAGATAAGCCTTACAGTATATAGCATTTCGCATTTTCTATTTTTCTTTTTGATTTTCATAACATTTGTATATTTTTGTACATTCATCTAGTATATTTTTCTACGCCATTTGATATCTTATTTCTTATGAATGGTTTAATCTTTCTTTGTATTTTGTTGTAAAGCGCAACCGAAAACTTTGTTGGGGTTGCGCTATATGAAATTCAATAAATAATAATAATAATAATAAAGTACTGTTTAAGTGTAATTTCATTTCATTTATTTGTTTTCACAACATGCATTCAAATGTTTACAAATAACAAGAAGTAGTAGTGAATACTACATGAAGTGAAGGGAGCAGAACAATAAGTAATGGTTCCTCAATCTATAGTGTTATGGCATAGTTTTATTAAATGCTGAATTAGTGATCTTGATTGCCATCCAATATTTTTATCATGGATCCATTAAAGTAAAGGGGAGGGGCCCTGCAAAATGAGAGCAACATTTGGAATGGCAGAGAATGTGGGTAGTGCAAATTGGCACCAGTATAAGCACATACTGTAAAGCCAGCTCGTAGAGTAGGTTTATACTTAACTATGATGTGACAGGAAACATTATGTTACTTGAAAACATCATCAATATGCTTATAATTAGAAAAGAAAGACACAAGTTGATGAGTAATCAAAACTAAGTTCTAACAATTGTTCTACAACATTGGAAAATATTACAAGAAAACCAAAAATGAATGTTTCTTAACTCTCAAACTTCATGGCATTCAAGACTTACATAGTAACAAATCAGCTTTAATTTTCAATAAAACCCTTTCCTCTGGCTGTGTAACATCATCGTTAGTTCGAAACATTCCTACACAAGTTGGTTCAAACTTTTGAAGCAACTCCCCCACTTTCAGTTCCAAAGTTTGCTCTGTGCACACATACTGTACTGTACCATGCAGAGAGAATAGTACAGTATCAATACTGTAGGACATAGAGAAATATCATATGACAGGGCCAAACAATGCAAATCAGTCAGCAATAAGCAGGCCTCTATGGATTATACTCTTTGTAACTTTGTCCATGCTTGCTTTGTATTAAAGAACAGTGGGAAAGACCTTGACATTTGTAGTATGGTAAGAAAGCTACATATGTATAACAAAACACATACCGAGGAGCTTCATCAACTACCTCAAGGGTGCATGCTGTAAATACTACAATACATAAGAGCCATGACTGTAGAACCCCAAATATTACTCCAAGGAGAGCACGCACTGCCATTAAAAATACTCCAAAGTTTTTGTCATATTAATAACAGATAACCAGAAAAATACAGCACTTCACCAACTATATAACTTGAATCTGATTTACAGGTTGAGAGGCAATGACATTTGAAACTTACCACAAGCCCCCAAATTTTTAAACTGCGCTGGGATATTTATCATTAACATGAAATATCTTGAATATTCTTCTAAAATTAAGCGCACAGTACTTCCCATATGAGGGGTTGGATCCACATACAGTACATACAGTAGAACACCTGTCCATACATACTTGTACACATTTGGATACCTCTCACTTTGAGTCATAACCATTTGGCTGTTCATAGTTACTGTAGATGTGATCCAATGCAGAACATAAATTCATTCCAAACACATGTTACAAAGTAGGAACTTTCTTTTTGGACTTTTAATCTGCTGACCTCAATGACCTTTGACTTCCACAAAAAAACTTCTTGTACTCACTTAAGTGAATCTATATATGCATAGTGTGAAGTTCATCCAACCTTCACTCTTTGAGTTAATACTGTGTTCACAAGCTTTGCAGACTTCGACCAAGAATTGTTGACCTCACATGACCATCCTTAGACCTTCACAGAAAAGGATATACTGTAAACGGTTCTTGTATTCAATAAGTTAGAATCAAATACCAAGTATGAAGTTCACATATTATGAGCACATACATATACACATACAATCACCCTCACATGAATTCCTTTTGGCCTACTGTACAGTAAGGAATCAATAATCAATTTAACACTTGCTCAGGTACAGGGATAACTGATGAGAAATAACAGGCTTTGCAAAATTATTGTACATAATACTGAGTGACCGTAACATATGACACAAAGTGCAATGAGTCAGTTTGTTTGCTTTTACCCATTCACTGACCTTTGACCTCCATCCATTCAACACCTAAATCAACCATTCCAAAAGATACCTCAAGCAGCTTAAAGGCCCCTCCCCTTGTACCCTTACATTTTACCTTCCTGTCTGCTTTCCAAACCCCCCCCCCTTCCCTAATCCGCACCCTCTCCACCACTAATACATACAAAAAATTATAAATACCTGGCACTAAACATCAAAAAAATTATGCTGTGCTTTTCCTGTGTTATAGATGAAATATCCAGGCACACATATGCAGTCACTAAAATATAGATGCAGACACACCAAGTAGGTGTTGTTGGGCAAATCCCTTGTGCATATAGCTTCTCTTGCTCTACAGCATTGTTTGATGAACCGACCTACATTGCAATGAAGTGTAGCAACAGAAGAAATTTCCCAAGCTTATTAAGCCTTCAGAGCAAAGGAAAGAAAAGGCAACGATTCTCCAAGAAATGAGAGAAAAGAGAGCTATTTGACCAGTTATTGGTTTCATATCGACCTGACAACAATTTTAAAAGAGTCAATACTACTTAATAGAAGCAAACAATTACTAAAAAGATCAGCTTTGGAGACTTTATCAATAAACATCTGAACCTTGAGAATGTGGAAACAGAGATTGTTAAGTAACACACGACCTCATTCATTGACTACAAACCCGTTTTATCAGCTATTAGTAAAAAGGAAAAACAAAGCATTTGTGGGTTTCTCAGTACTACGGTTACTGTTTCCAATGAGACATTCCACATAATGTGACTTGATAGTCAGCTGATAAGATAGCCAAATGTTTTGATAGTTTGGCACAAATCTGGTCATGACATTTAAATTCCATTGGCTGCTGGCCATTTAAACAATAATACTTTATGACAAAAACAAAATCATGTGGAAAAGTTCAAGTTGTTCTGTAATCTGACTAAACAACCTAAGGATCTTAAATGCCACGAGTGCACCACACCTGCTATATATATACGACTAGTAGTGTCTGAACTATTGGCTATAACCTGTAAGACTACTATTAACAGATTATATGAGGTAGTATGTATGTCTTATCTATAGTATGAAAAGCCAAGAGAGGTTAAAAACACCTTAATCCTTTGTACTGATTGTATACATACATCATTGCCAGGATAGCTTTTACAAAGTTGCAGTGTTTGAAATATCTTATATGGAGACAATACATGTACTATAGTAAAGCAACCTACAGGTTCAACAAGGACTTCAAAGTGGGTGGAGAGAATGGATGTTTGGGGTCAGGGCTCATTTTAAAGAAAATGTTAACGTTATCCTTCGGACAACCTTGCCTTCATATTTGGTTGTCCGCAGGATTTTTTGGTTGTCCAAATGAAAGCACTTGGATTTACAAAATGGCGCACCTTGCGCAAGAGCGGCACGTAAGTAATACTACAATGTATCGATGTAGCCTTGTAGGTGAGTACCGTAACGTTAGGATGCGCAGGCCTAGTCAATCGGCCTGTGGCTTAAGTCTTACTCTTAGTGACTAGACGTACGGAGATCGACTTTGCGAAAATCTTGGACAGAACTGAAGTCTAGTGTTAAAGACAATTTACGTGGTGTATGGCACTTTTCATGATTAATCATGTTGGGTTGCGGGAATTCTCTGGTAGTGAAAAACGATTTCCGTCCTTTTTTTCTGATTATTTCCAGAGACAGAGGGCAAGCCCAGGATATACAGCACAGACATTACAGCAACATAGACAGGCATGGGGTATGCCCACATGCACAGTATATTGTACTGTATACACGTTGTACTCCAGCTAGCTTGTCATATGTGCATACGGCCGTGAGGTAGAAGGCAAGCGTGGTCACGGCCACCAGGGTCTGTAGTGTACCGAGTATACGATACTTTACGTAACTATTAGTGCATAAATACAGACTGTACATTCTGTCTTTACTAATAACAAACCGTGCTTACTGCAAGTTAGGGATGTGAAGGGGTGTGCACACAGCTAAAGTGTAGGATTTTCCCCTCATTACGGAACATACCAAAATATAATTTATTTCTTTCGTTTTACTAATATGAAAGGAGGGCAATTTACCAACTACTTATTATAACTTTTTTGGGGGCGGATTTTATTTTAAAGAATAGGGATTTTCCAAAGTTTTGTTCCAAGTGTTGAAGACTTGCGTCCTAGCACCAACAGTGTCTCATAAAAACAATTGTAGCACCAACAGCAAGAGTGTTATTAAAATAATCCTAGCACCAACAGTGTCTCATTAAATTAATCGTAGCACTACCAGAAAGTGTCTCATTAAAACAATAGTAGCACTACCAGCAAGAGTCTCATAAATATAATTGTAGGACCAACAGTGTCTCATAAAAATTAATCGTAGCACCAACAGAAAGAGTCTCATAAAAACAATTGTAGCAAGAGTGTTATTAAAATCATCCTAGCATCAAAAGTGCCTCATTAAAATTTATCGTAGCACCAACAGAAAGTGTCTCATAAAAACAATTGTAGCACCAACAGCAAGTGTCTCATAAAAAACAATAGCTCACAAAAAATCTTCCTTGATATCAACTCTAAACACTTACTTCATTTAATATCAAATTACGTAAAATGCCATTTTAACATATTTTGCAAACTTTTAACAATGATACAGGGAATTAAAAAATATGTGTTTGAAATGTATATTATAGACCATGCATGAAACCTGTCTATGGTAGGGTAAGAAGATTCAAACAACTCCTGGATTATTTCTGGAGAGAGAGTCCTTTCAGAAAACACCAGAAATAACAATCTTCAACACATAGCATTGTATGTGCACCACCGAATGGCTCCTAGTGAACACAATGTGTATGAAGCTGTCCAAACTCCAAGCAATCAAGTTGTACTGTACTGTGCATGTAGTACATGATGCAATTACCTGCAAAATGAATCCCCAAACACTGGCAAACAGGATCTTACCAGCTACTGGTGTTAGCTGACTTACAAAAGGTGGACTTTGAAATTTCAGTAGTTTAGCTTCTAGAGAGCATAAAGATTCAACATACAGTACTACTTAAAGCCTCTCTAGTATTCACAGATCTGTTTGGCTTCTTATAACTTTGGAAGAATGCATAGGATTTATTAACACAACACTTATGCAACTAACTGCACAGTGACAGTACAGAGTCAAGTCTATTACATGTGGCAAGTTTCTTTACATACAAACCAGTTACTTATATTTTGATACTAACAGTAACATACTGTACTGTAGCAGTTTTCACGATTTACAGATACTCAGCAGATCTACTCACAAGAACAAATACTATCCATTCTCGTCTCCATTTACTGTAGCAGCAGACCCACCCAAGTGAATACACATTAATATAGCCATCCTCCATTACTATAGCAAAAGACCCAAGTCTACTGTAAGTCATTCTCCATTTAAAGAAATAGACCCACTCAAGTGAATACATACTATAGCCAATCTCCTTTTACTATAGCAGCAGGCCCACTTAAAGTAAATACATCTTCTCAAAGTCATTCTGAATTTACCATAGCAGCTGACCCAGTCTAGTGAATACAAACGATAGCTATTCTCTATATATTATAGCAACAGACCCCACTCAAGTAAATACATCTACTGGAAGCCATGCTCCATTACTATAGCAACAGTAAATGCAGATCTACTATAAGGCATTCTCCATTCACTATATACCAAAAAACCCACTCTAGTGAATACAACGATAGCCATTCTCCATTACTATAGCACCATGTACTTTAAGTGATTCTCCATTTACTATAGCAAAACACCCACTCTAGTGAATACAAACGATAGACATTCTCCATTACTATAGCACCCGACCCCACTCAAGTAAATCCATCTACTGTAAGCCATTCTCCATTACTATAGCACAGTAGCCATCTACTGCACCATCAGCAGACCCACTGTACTCAAGATACCAGTACTGCAATTTCCATGCATGCTAGCGTCTAACTAATTTTACTTTCTCCAAAATTTACACTTAACCAGTTGATGACATTATTACATTTGATTTACTTTTTGCAACCTTATATTTGAGCGATCTGCTCAAACTCACTTACGTACTTTTGTAACAGTTTTTGAAAAGCTACAGTATGTAGTTTTGATGGGTTAAAGCATCTGTTTATTCTGTTAAATGCCAATAACTATAAACAATGTATTACCAGAGAGCTGCTACTAGTGATTAGTGGTGATGTAAGGTTGCACTTGTCTGTGAGAAGATTAACTGGTCGAAAATGTAACCATTGTTCTCTCTAATTATGCTGGATGTCTAGGATTTTATAACCCATACTGTACAGTTGCTTCAATTTTCAAGGACACATTTGACCTGTTGCATAGTGAATCTTGACTCCCATTTCCTTATTGCATGTCTTCAATTGGAGCAGGTCATGTGACAACTAACAGGGGCCTCCTTTAGTGTTATTTTCCTCTAAGGCCCCTACCGCTCATGTTCTCTTCCATATTATGAACCCCAGCAGAATTTAGGGTTAGAGATACGGTTTCAATCTACATACAACGCTTACAAATATTGGTATTAATGTTTGTCACTGAGCCCTGGTGACCTGCTTCAGGGCCATTGCCGACTTCCTCAGAATCATTCAAGATCTAACCGGGAAACATGCCAAACGCTTAATGATTCCTTGTCACATTTTTCTACTTGACTAATGTTGATAACAAGGTTCTTTCACCAACATGGACATCAGGCCAACTCGCCACTGGCAAGTAGAATTGTTAGTTTGGCAGCTAGAAGATACATAACGCTCAACACTTGGTGAATGACTCATCGGATAGCTAAACCCCAATTTATCAGTTCCTTTACTAGCGCACACAAAGACATTGCAAACATTTTGCAGAATACAATTATTTATGAAAAGCGGTGCCTAGGCAAACTTCAAGCAAACCTAGATTGCACATGTAATGTTTGCCAAACAATCAATCTCAGTGGGAATTAGCTGTGTAAGATTTAGCCATCTTCAAATCCTAGATGTGCGGTAGCTGTTATAAAACTTCAAGCTGTCAGCAGAGCATTCTGCTTCCACTGACAAGTTGAAAACATCATTTTAACTATTGGTATACTGTAATATTGCTATTTTTAAACAGGAAGCAGCTGAGCTTGAGAATATGTGTAATGGAATTTATGTTAATTCATGAAAATGTGGTAGGCACTAGGCCTGCTCATTATCTTATCGTTCTTATACCTGGAGGTTGAGATATTGTAGTTCCTTTGCCAGTTGGGCCATAAACAGCTTTCAACTGCCATGGCAACAGTTAACATGGTAATGCTTCATTTTCCTGAGTAGTTACTCTCGGGGGTCACCCATGGTGCACCCCAGGGTGGCCGGAAGTCCATGGAGGGATTGGTCAAAACGTGTCTATGTGTGTGCACGGGTCACGGTGTGTGTCTTATATTGAGTCAAAATTGCCTGCCCTGAAGCCCCCGATTGTCTTCAACTCAGTGGGAAGGTACCCCCGGGCAAACCCTTGTGTCGTGCAGGCCCCCCGAACCAAAGGTCAAAGTTCAAATTTAGTGAAAATCAAATTTTTGCTATAATTCCAATAGTGAACATTGACTTGACATGCAACCTTATAGGTAATTATGGAATTATCAAGTACAGTAAGTACTATCAAAATATGTGGTTGCCATGGGTACCGAGGCCAAAGGTCATGTGGTTAAATGTTAAATGTGTATTTATAGTGAAATTTTGTGTCAAAATCTCCTCCTTAATGACTGGGCCCATTTTCTTCAAACATGGTTGGAAGGTACCTGGATGAACCTTTCTGTTTTGTAGCCCCCAATGCCATGGTTGACCTCTGGTGACCTAGTATGACTTTTGATCCAGCCAAAACAATAGCAGCCAAGAACTCAACCTTACATACAAAGTTTGAAGTTCATCCAACTTTTGAATAGTGAGTTATCGTGTTTACAAGCAAAGGCATCACATAAACACACACACATACACAAGGCATCATGACTGCAATGTTCCTTTTGCTTTCAGCAAAGGAATACAAAACGGTCGTAACTTTTTGGTGGTATATTCTTTTGTATGACTGACTGAAAAAAAATTGGTCGTAACTTTCAGAACTATAAAAATGGTCTTTTGCATGTTTTGATGATTGATTTTGCACTGCAAAGTCTTACTGTAAGATTACCAATGTCTAGCCCACTCTTTTGATGTTTATTCGTAATGAAGGGATGGCTTATTATTCGCTAATTATGAAGAATTATTAGAATTTCAACTTTCAACATCAATATCTTGTAAAAAAATAAGAAAGGTGCCAAAATGCGGCTAAGTCCTAACTTTAACATTTGGCTACATTACAGTGCACTACTGTTATCGTTAATGCAGTACTGTACCTGTATCAAGTACAGCACTGCTAAAAATTACGTACACATGCATTACGTAACGTAACAAATTTTATGCCAAATGGGCAGAGTGAGGTGGGGGCAGGCTAAAGAACAATTGGCATCATTATGTTACCATCCTAGCCTAGCCTCGGAGTAGGAGAACAACGATACAAGTAACACATCGACAGTCTATACCTAAAATAAAATTGAACCAGAAAACGAAAACGTTTCATGGTTTGATGCCCAAACAAGTGTGGTAAGCCATAAATATTCATCAATTTGTGCGCACCAACGTGGGATTATCTATATCAACTGATGCAGCAACATACAGAGGAAGGTACCGCAAATTTTTGGTCGTTAACAATAGGTAAAACTGCATTTAGTTTTACGACGGAACCATATATTTTTTTATAAACTGTATGTAATTTGCGATTGTGAAAAATGCCGATATCAGTTTAAAAAGCAATCCTTGCGCGAAACTTCCGATCAACACGGTTCATCCACCAATGCAGGCCTACAGTAGAGTACCTATCGAATAAAAAGTTCATACAAGCTTTATGTTTGCAGTTACCAGGTTTATAGGGTTTTCAGAATTTACCTCTGGGCATTGAACTGAAATGACCTACGCTAATTTCAATAGCATTATTGTGCTGACCAAGGCAGATCTACATTCCAAGTATTAAGTTTAATTAGGCTGAAATTCTGAATTAAAGTGTTTACACAGTTTTCAGACTTTGACTTCCATAGAAAACAACACACTATACTATAGCTCTTGTACTAAGGTGGATTATATGCAAAGCATGAAATTCATTAATGCTTCTCTTCTAGAGTAATTGAATTCACTAGGTTTTCAAAAGTTCTATGATATCTGTTGAATTCTAACGACCTTTGACCTCCATCAATTCTATTATGATTCTTGCACTGGTCACAAAGGTAAGCTACAAAAGTTCAACCAAGTTCAACTCTTTACATATCATGTTTTCAATGTTTTCATACATTGCCTACTGCTGACCTTTGACCTCCACCAATTCCACAAGCTACTTGTACTCAGTGTGTGGGATCAACATACCATGTGTAAAGTTCAACCAAGCTGTTTTGACTTATCATCCTGTTTACAGTTTCCAGAATTTGAACTTTGTTGACCTCAATGACCTTTGAACTCAACCAACTTCCATAGGGTTATAGTACTCACCAAGGAGGATCAACATACCAACCAATTCTCAGTTGTCATGTTTACAAGGTAAAATAGATGCAAAAACTTTCCAGCATTATCAAACAAATCGACCTCAGCTGCCAGAATATCTTCTGGCATCTAGTAACACAGGTCAAACAGGTATGCATTTTCTTCAACAATTTGGAATAACAAATGTAACAAGCTACTGTAGTTACTGAAAATAAATATTGGATTTAGGAGGAAAATGATCGCAAAAACAACCCAATTTAAATGCCAAATTTTGCTACCTTTTTACCACCAAATTCTCTTTTCAGTATCTATGAATGATTCTTTGTTACTACTTACATACTTATATAATAATTATTAGTAAATTCAAAGTTTAGACAGATTAGAATAGACAAATTAAGTACTTACCATACAACATGAGAAATTGCACATTTTATTTTCACTACAATGAACAATGAGTGACAATCTAGACAGTTATGAAATACAACAAGCATTTCAAACTTTGTATAATTTGGGCCACCAAAGAATTTTGTACTTTTTTGTGTAGCAACTAGATTCTTTACCCCTTTGCTATTTCTGGAAACCTGTAGATAAGATTTATGTAGTGTTTTAATTGTCCTTTGTGATTTGTTGAAAAACATCACATCTTTGATCTTTCCTGTAAAGATTCTGTACAACTTTCCAGGGTTTTACCTGTCAGGCACATGGTGGCATTCTTTCTCATGAGCACCTATTGCAGTTTTACATTTTAAGTGATGTGTTCAGTACCTTCCCTTCTCTAGAATCTTTGATAACTGTAGGTAGGCTTGGCCAAAGACTTGGGTAACGGCAACCGCACGCGACGACCACTTGTCGTTGCAAAGCTTTAGTGTGATCACTAAGTTTGACATAACCTTAGCCCTATCAAATGGCATCGGCTAAAATAGCTATTAAACCAACGTTACAAGTGGTGATCCACTAATAATACACTTTATAGAGCCAAAGCAGAACCAACTTTTGAGTTAAACAGCGTTTAACTCGGATTTATGCCTAGCCTACCCACACATTCACAATCTGACTTGTGTCCGGCCGAACTATAGCCAGTATAGTACAGAAATATTACTAATAATGCCTGGTATTTAAAACAAAGTGGCTATTCTTACGACGAGTCGTAAGAATAATTTCCGATTACGCATGCCCAGTTGCTATTTTTACAACCAGGAGTACTATTTTTACGACTATGAGTAACAATAATTTCCAGTTAGGGTTAGGGATAGGATTAGGGGTAAGGTTTAGGGTTACCCCTACTACACGCACAGTTGCTTTATTTACTTAACTGCGCATGAATTCGCCGATGTCGTAAGAATAGTTTATAGATAATTGTTACGACTAGTCGTAAGAATAGCCACGGCCTATTTAAAACTTAAAACAGGATTCTAATTACCACAGGTAACTCAACAGAAGAAATGATATGGATACTTTTGATAGCTGAGAAGTTTCACTGAACCCAGACAAACTCTTTGTTGGCTTGAAAGTCACTAGTTTATGGGTAGGAATAACTGATATTCCAATAATGCAAGGGAATGAGTCAGATGGGTCTGTCTGGCTTAGGACTCACTGACCATTACACCGACTGTTATGTCGCCCAATGGTAAAACAGTTGGACTAAGTCAGGGTCCCAAACACTTACCGTGTTATTCCTGTTTGGGTCAGATGGACCACAAGCCATTTCACTCTTTACCTTCACTTGCCCGACTCCGATGGTTTCGCCTGTTGACTGCTTACTGTTATTATACTTCTTTTTGCTTTTATTTTCTAAATGTCTTTGGTGAAGTACTTCTCTTTCTCGCTGTTCCTGAGGAAGACTTTGCTCTTGGTGATGGTTGTACCTACGTCGAGAGTTCTGATGGCGAACAAGGTAGTGCACATTTCTCCCATTTCCTCTCAACTCACCAGGCAAGTGTAAATAGTCCCCCATAACGTTCGGATTTTGCGGCATATTGATTGTACTAGGCATCTGGACGGCTGTCATCGGCCACTGTAAACCATTAAATGTGGAAACTTTTAAGTTAATAACATGTTCGTTTTTCGTTGAGATCTTCCTCGTTCCTACTCCAACTTCGCCGTTGTAGAAACTGAGTTTGTGAATTGAACATGCAGTTAAGTTACAACGTACAGTTCTAGTTGTATACAGGAGATTACGATAGTGTTTCAATTAGAACTTCTACTGAGTCATTATCAGACAGCTCGTCTCCTACGCACACAGATACTCCACTGACAAAAATCCTGAAAGCAACAAGTGATCAGGATGTAGAAGAATTTCCTTACAATAAATACGTTCTTTAGGAAACCTTGATCCAGTGTGAAACTTAATTTCTTTATAAAGTATCTTTTTTTTTGGCTAGTCTGATGGATTTTAAGGATTAAACGAAGTATAATTGCGTACTTTAAAGTTAAGGTTCATATTATGACATTCGTGACAGTAACTTTACAGGTTAATCTGGTGTCGCATTATCTGTGTTAACCTGAAGCGGCTTGAAGCGGCCTGTTATTGTGTACAAAATACTGTTATATGCCCTTCCATTGGTGGGCAGACCACGACTTGCTAACAAAGATTGTTGTTGAACTATCTTCCGGCTAACAACAGTGCAATGTCGTGTGGTATCACGTTTGCTAATACTATGGCCATGCGCGTGTTAATATGGAATCATGTGTTAATCTGCTCGCACGGCAAATGCTCTATTAGTAGCTGGAAAACTAGTATTTTTTCATGATTTGATAATGTTATTAATAGTTAGAATTCATAGCTGGTCACCTCACATCCAACTTGATGAACTTGTTGGAAGGTTCTAACGGGGAAACTTAGCTATATGTTCTTTTTGAAGTGATGGTACAGGAATAGGCACATTTGGGCCTAGCTTGTGATGTTAATTCAATGATGACGTAATCGGGCAGCAGGGACTGGGACCGGGAGGGTACGTAGTTCTAGTTCCTTCTGTCAGAAATGTTGCTCCCCTCCCCCTTACAAATGAAATGGGTATATAAAGTGATTTGCTAATCATTTAACTGGAATATAAAGGAATATGCTTACACAACAAGCGGAAACAAAATGGCAACCTTACTTTAACAAAGCCGTATTATCATGCAGGAACGACGAAGGCCACATAATATGTTAAACGTTAAGCTATATGAATGTCACTATGGTATCAGGCATGCCCATTTCCTACACCCCTCCCTACCCGCCCGCTTACATACTCCGTACGTCATATATCAGCTGCACCCCTCCCCAGCTACACGATGTGAAAAGTTAACTGTCAAGGTTTGGAAAGTTTTAGACCGCCACTCGGTAAATACATATCCTATGACGACCTTCCCGGGCTAAGGCTTGTTATCCGCCGAGTCACTCATGACAAGGGACGTGGCTCTTCACCACCACTGGCAGTAATAAAACATACATCAATATGACCCACAGTATGCGTCTGTCCCGCCTCCCCGTCCCCGGAATATACTTCATATGGTATTGTTCATACTTAGCTCGGTATCATTATGCTTGTACTGACTGTGTATTATTCTTTGGGTAGCAACGAATCGTAAGGCTTTCTCCCTCTATATCAGTTGACCAAACCATGATACACAACATGCCTCATTCAGCATGCGTCGGATGAGTTCACTGTAGACGCTTGTGTGGAACTTGGCAACACTCATGTTAATAATTGCAGTTACATGTAGATATATGTCTAGTTTAAATTTCCATATCATGGACAAACGTGTTGTTTTATGCGAGAGGTAGTTTGCACGTAGCCAGGTATCGTTGCTAAAGCCATGGTTCTTCCATACTCGTTCGAATGTACGGAAGGTTTATATGCCCAGCGGTGTTGCTATAGAATTTCAAGAGTGGGGTTCAAGAGTGAGGTGCATGGAGACCCTTTACATGTCACTTTCTCTAAACTGCACTTGGCACCAAGTCATCAACAGGGCTCCTATGTGACCCCCGCATGTAGACACCCAACTTCCGCTGACACGCACAAGCCTTCGAAAACCCCGCCTTCGAATCAGCGATCGTCAAATTTTTTCCAACTCCTTCCCTATAAGATCCACGTAATTAAGTCTGTAAGTTGCTAACCGAGATCACTCCTCGTTAGTGCCCCCTTCTCCTATTGGGAATTTTCCTTCAAGTACAATGACTTAAGACGAAAAATGGTGCTATCATTTTGGCTACAAGTATGGTAATTTAGCATTTTTCTTTTACTTTTTATGTCAACATTTTGAGATCGTCATCGCCATCTTCATCATTATCATCATCATTATTATTATAATTATTATTTATTATTGTTGTTGTTATTATTATTATTGCTGTTTTTGTTGTTAACATTATTTTTTAGGGTGAATACGGGTTCAGTTTTCCGATACAGTCTTGGACTCTTGGTGGCGAACATTTTGGCGAGAATGTAATCAGTAATGATATAAATTAAACTTGTTAGGCATATAGCACCAAATATTTGTTTCGATTGTACATGATATAATTTGTGTGTGGTACGTAAGGTCAGATAAGAAAATTATTGCACGGGAAGGCTTACCTCCACGGTCCCCCATTCCTTTCCCCACCCGATCCGACCCACGTCTGGTGCGTTCGGTCAATGCTCTGCAGAATTCCACGGACTTTATAAGCGTCTAAGGGTATAACTGTTCAATCAATATGCAAGTTCACTTCTATCATGCGTACCACGGTCTGCGTCTAAACTTTAGATGTCCATTTCGGTGAAACTTCTTGACAAAATGAGTCGGCCAGAAAGTTTCAGTCTGATGGTAGTTGATTCCACAAAGTCATGAGAAATAATAACATTATTGTGCCTCTGCAATTTCAGATGCTATAATCAGTTAGTTTATAGTGTGGCCACTCGAAGTATACATCTCGACTCAGTTCAATGAAGGTTTCAATTGCAAAGCGCACTCCTCTGAAGTTCTTAGAATGGATGCAACGTGCAGAACTTCTGTTGGATGGTACACATATATTTTTGGCATGACTGCCCAAGCCCCCCCCCCCCCCATTTC
>JAIPMN010000013.1:10059-21142 GCA_020650975.1 Apostichopus californicus | reverse complement strand
TCAAAATACTCCATGCATGTATTGTCTGGAGAAGTTCCTAGATAGTGCATCTGGGGAGAAGTGGATACAGTGTTCTTCCTGTAAAGATTGGGCACACCAGGAGTGCAGTAACTTTGAAAGTGGTTGTTTTATCTGTGAGATGTGTGCTGAATAAAAAAATACATGTTTGTTATCACATCACCAGTTATGTGAATGAATGGAGAAAAAGCATAACATCCATATTAAGTTCATATGAAAGCATGCAAAGGTGTAGCTCGTGGTGCCTTCTTCTTCCAATTTTATGCATCTAGTCAATGACTTATTTGTGTTGATAGGCCTACTTAGTCAATACATCACGAAAACTATTTAAAAGTATCCATGAATGTATAACGTTTTGACATACTATTTTCGATATGGCTAAAACCGGCCCCTGGGCCCGTTTTAGCAGACCCATGCGGCTAAAACGGGCCACTCGTTGTTTTTATAAAAACTGACATAACCCCCCCCCCCCCCAATATTTTTTTTAATGGAAAATACTACTTTCCGTGGGTTGTTTATAACAAAATGAAGGGATATGGTCGAAAAATGAAAAGATACCTTGTATAGTGTCACAGATATGGGGTCCTAAAGTTAGGGGGCCCGTTTTAGACACATCTCCCCCTACATGTACAGAGTAGTCTTACTTTTCGATTCTGATACTTTTAGATACAAAGATCCTAGGCCAGAAATGTCTTTGATACAACTATAGCCAGTAATTGTCTTTGATACAACTGTAGCTATATGTTTAAGTTAGCCTAATAAGAGAAGGCGAGAGCTATCCGACGATTGCCATCTGATCCAAATTTCTCAACTGTTTTCTCAACTGACACATTATTTGCTAAACGGGTTCTTAACTAGATGTTAAAAAACTGACAAGATCGGATCCTAGTCTTTTTCGGCGGGTAGAGTTTTGAATGAAACGGCACGCGATAGAAATGACAGCCTAGATGACAGAAGAATAGGTCACCTAATTTAGTCATATTCTTGCTACGTTTATTTCAATAGTTTTTTCCTGTCTAGACTCTTTAACTCGTCCAGCAAGCTTATGGATTTGAATTAAGGGTGTTTTCTTAAAAAAAAAAAGATAACAAGTTGGCCAAAAAAAGTGTAGGCCCGGGCCTACAGTGCTTCATACTGGCTACGTCCCTGATCATATGATATCATATTATCAGCAGATTTTGTTTCCTGTTTGAATTCTTTTACATAATATATCAGAAAGACAAACATAGTGCTCTTTTACAATTTTTCCAGTAGGATGATTCTTGTTTATTGTCCAATGTCTGGACTTTAATACATTTGAAGAACTTAACTGATGGACAATATAAACTTTCATATTTTGTAACATAGCCAGATATGCAGTGGTCTAAAAACAAATATCGTTATCGCAGTGTATATTAACAGTGTAATAATTATTTATAGGAAGTGCGTATCACGTACGATTGCTAGCTTAGCTTCATAACATGCTGTTCGTGCAACAACTTAGGACGAATCATAAAAAGGATGAGAACGAACGTTGTCGACGTTGTTGTGCATTCGGTTCGTGACATTCCATATAGTGCGGTTAGGAAGGCAATATGTATTTTATTACGCAGTGGCCAACTGTAGGCTTGTAATATGCTATAGGCTAAATTTAGCTAGTTGCATCTGCCAAACTAAGTAATTAGCTGAATCAGTAGGCCTGAATGTTACTACGATTATCAACCAGTTAACGGAGCTGACGAGTATTCAAGATCAAAAGAGCACTGCCAAAATACCATGCTAAAAAACGACAGTTTTTAATAAAAAAATTCGACACTGAAAGGGGGGAGCAGTTGCTCCCCTGCTCCCCCTGGCTACGTCCCTGCCAAGAACCAAACTCTCTTGAGCTATTCAAGATGGCTTATTTGCAGTGTTGTTGGGCGGAGTGACGGAGTCTTCCGTGGATTTTGCATTTCTTGATTTTCGAACTGGAAACTGGGCCCACTGGGTTTCTTTCAAAGGTTTGAAACAACCTCGTTCACCATAGCTGCACTGCAGTGATGTTGAATGGGTTGCCTTCAACTCAACTTCAACAAGTTGTGTGAATCTGAGATTACTACTCTTATGTCGGATGGGGACGTTAAGTGGCTGTACCGAGAGCAAGAATGGGTGCAACAATATTATGCACCTGCCTCGTAACCCTCTGAACACTTCTCGAAAAGAGTAGATTTGATTAAGCCGGTGTTCAATAACTATCATCACTTGGATAAGACTTCAACTGAGCGTCTGCTAGTTTCCGAATCATGTAAGCGGTTTAAAAGCGGGAGCCGTGATATGCAAATGAATACAGCATATGGTTTAACTTTTGAGTTAGACATGCGCTGCAGTATCGTTTTGAAAGTGATGTTTGAATGTGTCGACTATAGTTGGTTTTTTATTTAATCAAGTGCCGTATGTTCGCCAGCAATTTGTGTGCCTTTATTGTGACGGTATAGTTTTTTAAACTCATTCAATAATGAAAATTAGTTAATTAATTTCAAATAAAGAGTAAACTCCCCGCAGTAATTATAAACATTTCCAATTAGTGGAGGGTGGGTTCTTGAAGGTCATACCAATGTTCTTAATTTATCTTAATTTTTTTTTTTAAGAATTTGATGTGAAAGGGGGGGGGGAGGGGAGGGGGACAATAAATAATGGAACCTTCACTCACATGATTATAGTACATATAGATATACATATGTACATGATACCGGGAAAGACTAGTCATGTGGTTGTGAAATGCTGATCTCCGTATTGGAATGAAATATTTTTTCAGGTCCTAGTAATGTTGCAAATATGGTGTTTATTTTGACATAAAATAGTTAACATTTTCAAATTCAACAGTCGAAACTTAGGAATGGATAAATAAATTTTCACGTGTTCTACCAATTCAACTTTTATTTATGTCGAAAAATTTCGAGAAAAAAAAAATAAAGCCCAACGCAGAAATTTGAAAACGAAAAGTCGCAAAGTCGAAAGAAGAAACAAACTGTTCACAAATTACTCTTTTCATATATGTATCAGGTTTGAGGAAGTTCATTCTTCTGTTAGAGTATCAATTAAATATCACATTCTCAATTGTGATGCAAGGATCTCTGAATCAGAGGCGTCGTCATTTGAGAGTACGCATTTAGGAGAAGGTGGTATATAGTATGCAAATCATGTCTACGCTGACCCAAAGGCGCTAGCGTTGATCGCTAAGCATGATCGCCGCCTGTGGGATCCAAGGGCCCATCATCATTTTCACATCAGCTTCAAGTCAATATAATGTTGGAGTTATAGACGTCATTCAGAAATTATATTCAGTAAAAGTCAATTTGAGTTGTATATGTTCTTGCCTCCTTGTTTGAGATCGCAATTTTCGTAAGTAATATTAAATGGACAGATTTTGTTGACGTTCATTTCCGCTCCTATTGAGAACATTTGTCAGTTTATGTGGCAGTTTATGTGAGCCTATGAAGTTGTATGTTTGTATCAAAATATGCCGAAATTGTGAGCAATATTTTGTGAGCAAAATTTTCAGATTATCTACAAACACAGCAAACATTGGTAAGAAAAGGAATTTGAAAATTGAAAAATTTCGACGTACCTGCTTCGCCAATTAATTTTGGCCAATTTTTTAGACAAATTGCTCCACTGGGGTCCATACATGGCTGAGGAGGAAGCTCCCAGTTAGTGTGTCCCTTAAACTCCCAACCAATCAAATGTCCATGGGGAAATTATTTACAAATTTTAATTATTAAAAATCCAGTCACTTCTGGCAATAGGAACCTATGCATTATTGGAAAGGTATTGAAATGAGTTTTTTTTTGTATAATTGAGCTAATAATGTAAGCAAATATGCAAATGAGGTCTTTCTAGATGCCCTGTAGTTTGTTTTGCCCATTTGAAATGATTTTGATGAAATCTTCTGGACTTTTGATAGCTTGATGAGTTCAAGACATGTAAGTTTATAAGTAAAATATAATTTCATATTTGAATGTGAGGGATATGACTGATTTTTTGTTAAATTTTCTTTCTTGAATCAATTATAAAATTTTACAGTCTACCAAATTTAGGGTTTATATCAAAGTCATGGTCTCCATGCTGGTCAAGGGCTCTTCTGGAGTGATAAGTAGAGGCTTTTGTGCATCCACATCATCTTTGACACCTCATGTGTTGCTGTAACTGGAACAAGGGTCTAATAAAAGTCTATCTAGTTTGCACATAAATTAAACCTTGTACAAACAATACACAAATAATGAGCAACAAATTGCTTTGACTTCAAATTTCTAATACAAACATTAAAATCCCGTTCATTCCCCTCCCCTCAATCATATCTACTACCAGGTTGTCATCTTCCCTCCTTATACCCCAAGCTCCTCCCTAGCCCACAAGAATCCCTCCCCATCGCAACAGCTATGTAATGTAAAAGCATAGATGTATAACCACTAGTCCCAATCAGGGTTACGACAGTTAAGTAGGAACATTTTCAACCAATTTTACCAATCTGTAGTACGCTGCAATCCCCCCCCCCCCACACCATCCCTTGCACTTTCCAGCTTACCTACTTGGTCTTGGCAAGCTCTGTAATATAAACTCATATAGATGTATACGTTACCACAACATATACACAGCAAATAGCCCTATAATCACTATATAGATATACGTTACCGCAACATATACACAGCAAATAGCCCTATAATCACTATATAGATATACGTTACCACAACATATACACAGCAAATAGCCCTATAATCACTATAGTCCCTCCATGCATGAAGGTTGTCACGGTGAAATATAAACATTTCAAACCAGTTCTAACGCTACTTGAAGCCTCTGCATTATAAAATGATATAGCCGGGAACTTTCCAATCAAATTCAACACTAGTTTTAGCCCCCAACCCCACCCCCCCCCCCACCCCCAACCACTCGTCTTCTTACTTCGGAAGTGGCAAGCTCTGCATTAAAAATAATATATAGCTGTTAAATTTCCGATCATATACATCCCTATTTGCAGCCATGTCTCCCCTCCCCACCCATGTTCCCTCACCCCTCCCGTAAAAAGGTACTAGAAAGAATAAAATGAAATAAAATGTGTACAAAAAAAGTTGAAACAATTTGACTATCGAGAAATCACAGAAAATGTCCACAAGGAATTTCACAGACTGCAACAAAAGCAACAGACTATCCTTTCTCTCCCAAGAAAAAAGAAAGAAAATCATAATGCAAAATGCATTGAGGTTTCGATGACTTCAATGCACTAGACTTAAAACTAGAACAAGCTGTTACAATAACACTATGGCATGATATACACAGGTCAGTCTACTGTACGTGACAATACACACCTCCACCCAAACAATTGGGGTCTTGTACTCAATGATATGAATCCACACACCAAGTATTAGAGGTATCCACGATTTCATAGTTAGATATCATGAAAAAGTTTTTTCAGTGTTTGACCTCTGGTGATCTATAGAAGATTTGACCTCACAAGCAATATGATTCTTGTACTCAATATGGCAAATCCATATACCATGCACTGAAAAGAATCCATGATTTCTACCATGAGAAATTATGTTTTCAAGATTTTCAGGCCTCGACAAATATTTTTGAAAGTACTTGCTATTTGGCGACCGTGACTAAACATCTACTTGCCAAATTTCACTCGCCAGTAAGCCTATGATTGTTGTTCAAGTCTCCAAAGTACAGATCTGCAACATCAATACTTTCTATGAACAAAGGTTAGGCAGTTAGGCAGTTAGGCAGATACATGGTGCTACGAAATTACGCATTGGAAAGTCATGTTTATTTGCAGTATGAAATTAAACTTTTCCCACCATAAGTAAGTGTTGAAAAAAGTAAAACAAGTCGCAGAATCATAAATAAGCAACTACAGTAGGCCTACTGTAATGCTCACAGGTCCTAACCAAGTTTGTTCAAGTTTTCCCATAATCATAAACCTGTCGAAAGTCGAGCGTTACTTTTAAGGCCTAGCTATGCTGAAACTGGTGGAAGAGACTACACAAATTGAGATCAACAGCCGATCCAGACAAAAGCTCGTGAACTCACTGCCAAACTAAGACCGTTTTACACAATTGTTTCGCGTTGAGATTGGTCATAGTAAAAAATCTACGTAGACGAACTGTTAAGTTTCATAAACGTTGCCTGGTCACAACGAAACTATACAGCCAACCTGAAATAAATACGACGGAAAACGTCCAATAGAACCTCTGTACTACAAAGTACACCTTTTTGCACGCCAAGAAAGGCTTCCGAGCGGCATGTTAAAGCCAATGCAAATATGTTCGAGTTTTGAGTTTTAGATTCTACGGATGCCCATAAGCTCATTTCCAATTGCCAATAGCCTCCTATTCGTATGAGGCGCAACGCACATGCTATCTGATATGCTGGTCTGCTGGAGATACGGTAGCTTATAAATAAGGTTTCCACAATTTGTCGTCTGGTGACTTAAACTGACCTTTGACCTCAATCAAATCTTTTACGGAACGTGTACCAACTATACATACTAAATATGAGATTCGTCTAACCTTCCCTTCTTGAGTTATCGTGTTTATAAGGTTTTCACATTTTGACCTCTAGTGACCCCACATGGACTTGGAGACCTCCACCAAAAACAATAGAGATCTTGAACTTAATTTGGTACTCCTTCACACGAAATGCAAGATTGATCCAAGCCTTTCTTCTTGAGATATCGTGTTTACAAGGTTTGTTCAATTTGACACCTGGTTACCCTAAATGACATTTGATCTCCACAAAACAACTATAGGCTTTTGCTCCTAAATGTGGTCCTCCTACTCTCGAAATATGAGATTGGTCCAAGCTTACCTCCTTGAGATATCGTGTTTAGAAGGTTTTCACTATTTGACCCCTGGTGATCCCATATGACCTTTGACCTCCCCAAAAAACAATACAGTTCTTCTACTGAATGTGGTTCTCATATACACTAAATATTAGATTGGTCCAAGTTCCCCTTCTTGAGATATCGTGCTTACAAGCTTGGCGTCACACACACACACACGCATGCATGAATGCATAGGTTACGATTATCATTAAAACCAAAAATCCTAAAGTGGAATTTTTATGTCGAAATTTGTTCTTGAAATCCATTGTGTATCGCACAGATAGTTGTAACTATGCCACGCCCGTCACATTCAAAGATGCTATACGACAACAAAGCGGAAGAAAGGAATCATTATAAAAACAATATAAACAATATTTATTTCCATGCTCTCGACATCAATTGAGACTTCAGAAAACATTTCGGAAGCCAACAAATTAGAAGGCAAACGTTAAATACATCGGAACACACCACTTACATATCTGCATACCACTCACATACCACTTACATATCTTACACAGGCAAACGTTAAATACATCGGAACACACCACTTACATATCTGCACCAATAAATTAACATCTTCCTCTTTTTCAACGTTGAATATTTGTATACAGGCATTTGTACAGACGTTAACGTGGTTCAACATACACTGATTGCAATATCATTATTGTCATTGTAAAGTTTTATTGTCAACGCTGTGAAAGTTTCAAGGAATTCATTTCTCGTAATCCCTAGAATCTCATGGTAAGAAGTAATTTTGATACTCTGCTTTCAAGTAATTTTAAGTATTTAATTTCAGTAGATTACTTGTACTTTTGGGTTGTTATCATTTATTCAGCGATTCCACGTGCTGTTTACATCACAAATATCTTACACTTAATGAGAACATAATGAAATCATGCATGGTGACTCAATGTAAGCGTTTCAATAAGAACAATTGACGTAGGTCTATTACATTACCGTAGAATACAATATCGTTATGTTATATGACACAAGTGATTAAAAACCGTCCAGTCTTATACAATGAAACAGCGGGGCCGTACTTAGGTGGTGGGGGACCCCCTCCAGTTTTATGATGAACTTCAAAATAAATCTGTCATAAAAAGAAGTGCCCCTTTCTGGTAATGAAAAGTACACGATTTTCATTGTTTTGAAGTAACAATTGCTTTTGCTTAAGAAAGAATGTAATGGAAAATGCCCTTTCGCTGACAAGTTAAAAAACACACGTACATGCAGAGCTCAGTTAATATATGTTCATTTGTATCAGTGAAATGCCCTCCCAAATATTCCGCAAAAGTCACTGAATTTGAAGAAAAAAAGTTGCTAAGATTATGATCAACAAATATCGAATTCAATAATTGATAATATGAGTTAACACTCGTGAAAAGTATGTATAGGCCCTACTGAATGTATCCAACATAAGGCGGACCGAATTCAAATTGGGGAGGGGGGGGGGTATGAGGGGTTAAATAAAAGGATGTGAAAATAGTTTGCAATACGAGCAGTGGTGGGGCCTTTCACCCTCCATTCAGGACGCTGCCTCACTCCCCCAACCCCAGCCAGTAGACTAGGTATCCAAAAATTCCCTAATTTGGGTAATATAATGCTAAAAGAAATATATATCAATTGCTGCAGCTTCTGGGGGCACTGCCATCCCAGCCAATACCAGTGCACAGTTCACAATTTTGAATTTCAAGTAAAATATCCATAATTAAAATTCGGTCCACCGAGGAAGAATTACATGGTAGTGTCTTTTTTTCGGGGGGGGGGGTGTTCTCTAGCCACCAATTGACATGTGATGTGCACTTAAAAATTGCCTTTCTTGGCCCTTTTTCAAGGTCATAACTCTGAATATATAGCAGAAACGTTGAGAATGAAATAGTTAACCTTGTTCAGAAAAAAATAGTAGACATTTTTACTTTTGTATCAACAAGAATCGAGAGAAAACTACATGACATAAGTGCTGAACTTTCAGTAAATAATTCAAGTTTGATACCAAATGGTCAAAAGTTGAAAAACAGAGAGTTAATTAACATTGAATAAGGTCCAAATTTGGAGAACATATCCAAGCTGTGACGATAAAGAAAGATCAAATTTCATAGAAATAGAAACGGGCTCAAAGATCTTCTTGACTCGACTACAACAACGGTTACGTACTTTAATATTAATGTATAGGATATTAAATTTCATAAGCTTTCTTAACACAGCTTACCCTGCATAATGAACCATTTTCGTGTGATACTATTTATGGCGTTTGTGGTGAGTATCCTTCTCGTACTGCTGGAATGGACTGGTGATTATTTTACTGATAATGCAACAACACCTCTTGTCGTACCAGTGTCGGCCTCATTTGACCAAGAGGTACCTAGAAGTGAAACGTATAGAGGGTAAGACTTCAGTTCCATGCCATTTAAAGAAATCAGACCCACAATGGTTATTATTAAATGTACGTTCTGAGTAGTAAATTACATGAAAATATCATGACAAATAAAATTTAAACTTAAACCAAACACTGAAGCATTCTTAAAATTGCACACTAGAAACATCGTGTACAGATGTTTACAACATGTACATATATGGTATCATTAGTACATTTAAAAAACACTATACTGGGTGTCTGGGCACATTTACTTTATCTAGAACATAAAAACGTATATAACTTACTCCTAGCCTGGGTAGAATCTCTAGGCAAGTTGAGGAACATCGAGAAACATTATGTATCGTCCAAATGTTATAAGTGAAGCTTTGATGTGCGTAAATACCAGGGCCTTTCTTAAGAAAGTTTTTTTTTGTGGGTGGGCCATTTTCCAAAAGGGACTATCATGACACAATCTGAGCTGATGTAATCTCTGAAATATTTTTTACATTATTTCAGCTAGCAATGGTGCTGCTGCTGCAAAACAGTAACAGAAGCCGCCAAAGATAAAGAAGATTAATCTTTTCAGGACACTATTCTGAAAGGAGCAGCTCTTTCTCCTCATAAACCTGCAATCTCTGCCTTTCATTTTCTTTATTTACACTATCCCACTAATTCCAAACAAGCACAAAAGAGAAATTTGACTTCTTGAAAGGCTGGAAAAGGAATTTTAGTTATTATGTCCGCAAAAAGAAAATGAAGACTTGCTCAGAAATACTAGATCATTTACTACCTAAATAAAGTCAGAAAAGGTTAAATAAATGATCATAGCATAGCAAACTTTTACAAACCAAAATGCTCAAGTATACTACATCATGACCCCGAGTGAAATTCAGCATCTACATGTACGACCGGCTATATCTGTGATTTTACTAAACAACCATATGGATGAACTGGCGGAAGGCCTCCTAGATTTTCCTTCATGATTTGATGGAAATGAAAAATGTCTTTGTCTTAGTTTACCACGTAAATGAACTGTAGTTTTGTTGAATATACCAAACATTGGACAGCAAAGTTGACCAAAATTCGTGTTTTTTCTTAGTTGCATTGCTTTCTGCTTTCATGCTGTGTAAAGCTTCATCATTATACTTATTTAACATTGCCCAGATGATTTGTTACATCTTATTTAACATTGCCCAGATGATTTGTTATACTTATTTAACATTGCCCAGATGATTTGTTACATCTTATTTAACATTGCCCAGATGATTTGTTTCATCTTATTTAACATTGCCCAAATGATTTGTTATACTTATTTAACATTGCCCAGATGATTTGTTATACTTATTTAACATTGCCCAGATGATTTGTTATACTTATTTAACATTGCCAAGATGATTTGTTACATCTTATTTAACATTGCCCAGATGATTCATTATACTTATTTAACATTGCCCAGATGATTTCTTACATCTTATTTAACATTGCCCAGATGATTTGTTATACTTATTTAACATTGCCCAGATGATTTGTTACATCTTATTTAACATTGCCCAGATGATTTGTTACATCTTATTTAACATTGCCCAGATGATTTGTTACATCTTATTTAACATTGCCCAGATGATTCATTATACTTATTTAACATTGCCCAGATGATTTGTTACATCTTATTTAACATTGCCCAGATGATTTGTTACATCTTATTTAACATTGCCCAGATGATTTGTTACATCTTATTTAACATTGCCCAGATGATTTCTTACATCTTATTTAACATTGCCCAGATGATTTGTTACATCTTATTTAACATTGCCCAGATGATTTGTTACATCTTATTTAACATTGCCCAGATGATTTGTTATACTTAT
>JAIPMN010000013.1:0-10049 GCA_020650975.1 Apostichopus californicus | reverse complement strand
CCAGATGATTTGTTACATCTTATTTAACATTGCCCAGATGATTTGTTACATCTTATTTAACATTGCCCAGATGATTTCTTACATCTTATTTAACATTGCCCAGATGATTCATTATACTTATTTAACATTGCCCAGATGATTTGTTACATCTTATTTAACATTGCCCAGATGATTTGTTACATCTTATTTAACATTGCCCAGATGATTTGTTATACTTATTTAACATTGCCCAGATGATTTCTTACATCTTATTTAACATTGCCCAGATGATTTGTTACATCTTATTTAACATTGCCCAGATGATTTGTTATACTTATTTAACATTGCCCAGATGATTTCTTACATCTTATTAAACATTGCCCAGATGATTTGTTACATCTTATTTAACATTGCCCAGATGATTTGTTACATCTTATTTAACATTGCCCAGATGATTTGTTACATCTTATTTAACATTGCCCAGATGATTTGTTATACTTATTTAACATTGCCCAGATGATTTGTTACATCTTATTTAACATTGCCCAGATGATTTCTTACAACTTATTTAACATTGCCCAGATGATTTGTTACATCTTATTTAACATTGCCCAGATGATTTGTTACATCTTATTTTGGTGTGATAAGAAAAGTCTGTTTCATTCTGCATCGAATTAAACCATGATTTGACCAAAAACCAAAGTTTTTTATTAGTGTTAATGTTTCGGTAATGTGTTTTTAAGACGCTGTATAATTCTTAGTCCTAAAACTTGAGTTGAGAATATACAATATCAGTGCAAAATTATGACGTCACAACTTAATTCTTTAAAGACAAAGTAATACCTCCCCAACCTCAGACCTGCCAACATCTGAAAAACATTGCTAAAGAATCCCCCTACCATATCCAATTAACAACCTTTGTAAATACAGGGTGCAACGGAATTCAAATAATAAGCCTCTCATTTGGCACTCGCCTGATAGACTATTGGGTTTCCTCAACCTTGTTTTTCAAGCAATACTGAAAAGGAATATCACGGTACCAAGTCTCGAATAGTTAGTTCTGCATTATTTTAACTTGCTTGAATATATGTTTCTTATCATGATGTTCAGAATCGTGTATCCATGGCGATGTCCTCCCTGGCGTTCCGCAGCACAATTTAACCAATCACCACCAGTAACAGACAAAACTGTGGATGTTCAAGATGTAAACAACATTGACTTCATGGAAACCACAAGTCCCAAATTTACCATTGTAAATATCGTGAACAGACAAGTTATTTATCAACCGTGCGATGTACTCATAGTAAAAATAGAGGCACGGAACTGGAGAAACAAACCAAAGAATTATGGAGGCGACTTTTTCAGGTTGAAGATATTTAGTGAGGACCTATACTACTCTGCTGCGGGTGAAGATGAAATAATTGATTTGAGAAATGGAACATACCTCGCGTATTTTATTCTCAGGTGGAGTGGTGAGGTCAATGTTCAAATTAAGTTAATACATCCTGTGGAATTACTTCCCCAAATGAGTTTGACTTTATCTGGTAAGATCGGACTTAATGTAACTTTTATCGGGGAGTTCATATCAAACGAAATAGCAGAAGAAGTCATCTGTCGCTATGTGGAACTTGAGGTGAGCCGTAATAGTTGTTTTGTGATAAACTAACGAGGGACTAGATATTGCATGTGCAGCAAACTAACCCTAGGCGGCATATCCTTCTATATGGTCCTCCTGCAGTGTGGTCGAATTGTACGGCCTAGTACTCGTCGAATTACTACTCTTGTCAGGCGCGTATCCAGGGGGCGTTGGGGTGGCGCGCCCCCCGGGTAAGAAAAAGAGGAGAGAAAAAAGAGAAGAAAAAGGGAAAAAAGAGGGGGAAAAGAGGAGGAAGGAGAAGAAGGAAGGTCAAAAGTAAAAGAAGAAAGAGAAAAAGGAGAAAAGGACGCACCCACCACTTCTTGAGATTGTTCCCATCTGCATGAAAACGCGCGCCCACAACCCTACGCCCCTCCCCTCTAATCGCTTCCCGATGAGTTACGAAACTTAATTAATGACCTTCGCCCGTAGTACCAAGACCTCATACCAAAATCCGGCAACACACCACTTCATCGATAACAAGTGATTTGGTTGTGTATTAGTGACGTCTAGAGGTCGTTCACTGACCTACATGGAGGAGTGTGACCGCTCCCGACAATTTCCCAAGATCAGGCCCCGAAAAATCCAAAGGGCACTGCACTGTATTGACATCTAGCAATATCCAGCGATATCTAGGGATGAAAATCCCAAGATCTTCCCTAAAGTGAAGGCAGATAGAGAATCGAAGCCTAATGAACTTGTGTAATGAACTTGAAACTGTGCGTCTTTCGAAATGAAAAGAATGTGGGGCGCAACTCCTATGGGCTCCTGTGGGCCCTATGCTTCGGTTTGATAACTTTTTTTATACTCCCAACATTAAGGGGGGGGGGCACTTGCCCACCCCTTGAAAATTAAAAAAAAAAGGTTAAGCATTTGACATTTCAATGATTTCCCCCAACCAACAGTTCTCTAGTTATGTTCATTGCATACTGACCCATAGTGCATTACTGAAATTATTGAAAGTCAACATCCCAAGACATGAAATCTCAAAATAACCGATGTGTAAATGCAACTTGAACGGGAAGTGTCTTCTCCGTCGATGTAGGATTATTTTTTGGCCAATAAATCGTCGTACGCTCCGCGCCAACCGATGGTGGCGCTCCGCTTAGATAGTAGCAAGTAGTGTGTTACACCTATATGACCTCCCCCCCCCCTTGTACTACATTTCTGCGGACGCCCTTGCTAGGCCTCCTGATAGGGGTCCCCGTTGGGCCAGGAGCCCCCCCCCCCAGTTTCATCGTTACGCCACTGGTGGAGCATTGCACAATAAACAGATAATAGTTATTTATTTCAGTCTCTTTTCAATTATTCAAATTTTTAAAGCAAACTGCAGATATCACATCATATCAGTGAGCATGAAAATGGCGTTCCCGGATGAACAGCCTCAAAACTGTAGATGTGCGTAGTGTTCGGTTCCGGAAAAAACCGGTATATTTTAATTTCCTTCAACGCAGTTTTATAGTAGCCGTTATTATAGGCTTAATATTTGTACACCAATAAATTAACTGTGTCTGAATTTTCGAAAATTCCCTGACCACCATTCTTACCACTCATACTTCCCTCTACTCGTGCAAGTTTGACCGGTCTGTTAGGGGTTGAAGGAGGTTTTTCTATATTGGTGTCCATAGATGAAATTTTGTGCAACATTATGCGTATTTTTTTAAGTGAATTTATTCACGAGAATTGTGAATTTTCAAATTCTGATAAAAAAAATGGGCTTAAAACCTTGAAAAATGGTGGTTACGGGTATTGTGGGCCGCGACGTAGAATCACCTACAAAAAGCAATGATCCACAAGAGATGCAATGAGGTCGAACAGAATGTGTGACTGGTGACGATCTTCAAAAAGGATATGGATGAAATAAACTATTGGGAAATAAGGAAATTCTTGGTTCTCAGGCAAAAGTGTACATTTGGTTGGTCATTTCAAGCCCGAGAAGTGCCATTTCCGTTGATCTGGGGGGTATCAAAACCCGAAATTTTCTTGTACGCTGCGCGCCAACCGATGGTGGCGCTCCGCTTAGATAGTACTTCGCGCCCCCGGGTTAGAACATCCTGGATACGCCCCTGCTTGTTTACGCCTTCCGTTTTGTCGCTGATCTTGTACACGATCTTTGTGCAATGTCAGATATAGACCATTACATTATGCTGCTTTTACGACTGTCTCCGATGTTACATTATACCATTTCATCTTGTTCTGACCTGAGCGCTGTCCTCATTCTCCTAACACTGTACGCAAAGGAATTTCTATCAATATTTTGATACCATTACAAGGCAAACTAAATTAGTACACGATTAATGCTTTAATCACTGGTATGTGCCAGTCACGTGCTCTCCCAACGTGCTGTAACTAAATTTTATGATAACAGAAATCATTTGATTATTAATTTATATTAATTACTGTACGAATTTACCATATCATTGTGAGCGTCTATATGGTGCAAGTCCAGTGGTTAAGTATGTTATGCCGATATTACAATACATATGAAAGCAAAGCGAAGAAAGATACATGGATACACGTTTGGTATGGTGTAGTGTTTGCTCGCGTTATTTGCACTTCACATAAACAAACGTCTAGTGTGAAAACTAAACACAATGCTCATTTGTCATTCTACAGCCTCCGTTTTGTAATCTGAGTAACCCACTCACTCATGGACCATGGTTTTGTCAGAGACCTAAGGACCCTAGACTAACATGCGACGATTGGAAATTTCATAAAATGTACAAAGGGACTTTCTTGAAATTAGAAGAAAACTTATCACAGCTTTCAAAGTCCCTTCTTAAGAAGTAAGTAGTTGTGTATTTTCTTTGCATAAAAGCAACTAAAGACGATCTGAAAAGAATTATCAATCCATCATTCTTAAAGAGTCCATCATTTTTTTCTTTTGAGGCAAATTATTGTTTTATTGAGTAATATAAGTTTAATATCATTATATGACTTTGTCCATTTGTGTTGTGAAACATGGTTGTTTATACGTGTTCTGACCAACCTCAAATTTTAATGTAATACATGTACGGCAGCTTTACTGGACTACTAACAGACTAAGCGTAACAAAAAAAGAAAACAATTTATAACAGTCCCCGGCTACTTTCCGGGATGTTTTTTCTTAACCGGTGTAATTCCAGAATAGAAGAAAAATCCTTTTATACTGTTATGCAGTTTGATCTCTGTTATGTGTAAATGTGTTCGCATGTCATTATTCATATATTATTGAAGCATTCTCAGATAGGAAATATGTGCACAGCAGATTGTGGAAATCATGTTGCTTTGAAGATAAATGATATAAGAGTACACTAAATAACGTATGTCTGTGAAAATTCTAGCTTTCAAGCAATTTTTCTTTCTTTATTTATATGAGTTATTATCAGTGATGCAATGGAGCAGACAATTTTCAAAAAGGCATATCTTTCCAAACTTGCCAAATTGGACTGAGCGGTCGGGCCAAATGAATCAACCAATATATAAAGTCTCTACTTCCTTCTCCTATTCCGTGCAGATCTCATATGGTTGAGATAGAAGCTAAGCTGTCAGTCATCGTCGATGGTGTGTTTCTACAAGGAGATTCTGAGGAACGCATCTGGTTTGAATTGCCATACTGTATAATGGAAGGTGCACCAGCTGGAATTCACACGAGTGGTCATTTCTTTCGAAATAGATGGTATCCCCATAACTGTAGAGTTTTCGACTATTCGGTAGATACCGGGATCAAATGCCTTTCTCATAAAAATATAGTTTTTCTTGGTGATTCCACAATTAGACAGGTGTTTGAGTATTTCAGAGATATTTACAAGAACCATTTGGAGCAGCTACCATTACCACAAGGTGCATGTAAAGAGCATGGACCATTAGAATTAAAATGCAACAAACAGAACACTTCTGTTAAGTACCACTTTCATGGTCTGCCTAGCTCCGGAACCGGCCTAGTTCTAAGAACGGACAACATAGAATACATAGCAGATCGACTCAATTCCGGGAAGGATGGGTGCGATGTCGTCTACGTTCTATCACTGTGGGCACATTTCATAGCCACTGGTAAAAACTTCTACGCCCAAAGGTTATTAGCGATAAAACATGCAGTGCTTGCGTTTCTTGACCGCTGTCCGAGGTCAAAGGTCATTATTAAAGGTGCTAACACCAAAGATCATCCAGCTTTATGGATTGCAATCGTGTCTAGCGAGTGGAATATAGTTCAACACGAACTGAAATTGAGGAAGATGTTTCAAAATGAGAAAAGGGTTGGATTTATCGATGCACTTGATGTAACAAAAGTGCAACCATATAAGGACAATGTTCATCCAGACCGACGAATTGTAAAAGAGTTTGTTAACATAATTCTAACCTACATTTGCAATAATACGTGAAAAAGACAATAACCCATATTCAGAAGTTGTTCCCTATGTTAGGACACAATCTACGGCAATAAGTTTTGAACAGCTTTTGACAACTGTTATGGGAGTAATCCTATTTATAAATGTTATTTACCTACCCCTCCTCCACACCCATACCCACCATTCCCCTATAGCCTCCTTTCCTCTCCTCCCATACAATATGACAGATAAAACTTGTAATACATGCAAAACCTATTCTGACCCTCTACTGCACAAATTTTTGACCTTCCCACTTTCATCATGAAACAAATTAACTTCCTGCAAAAATCTCACTGGACATATAGGACTATATGGGCAAAATGGTTTTTGGCTCTGTAATTAAATATGAAGAGGGAAATATTGTCAAATGCAAACATTCTAAAGCCTCTAATATGAAAAGGTTCATCCTTGGCCTGCACAATGACAGACTGACTACACCTATCTGAGACATTTTCATTCCTAAAATTATGACCAAAGATAATAAACCATACTCACTTTCTCAGACTGGATCTATCTTCACTCCTCCAGCTATCTGTACGTCTTCCTAGATCCCCATGTGTAAGTTTTAAGACAAGCGACACATCCAAGACAAGTTACTTTGCTATAATATTTCAATGTCATTAGCTAATTTGCATTGCTATTTTATGTCTATTTGAAACACATCAGTTCACCAATCTTAAGTACTTCCCAGATGAATTTGAACTTTAAAAAAATGTTTAACCAAGGCAATGTAGTAAAACTGATGCATTCGATTTGTGCTATGCCATGTTGTACGGTATCAATATTTAAAGGGCATTCGATTTGTGCTATGCCATGTTGTACGGTATCAATATTTAAAGGGCATTCGATTTGTGCTATGTCATGTTGTACGTTATCAATATTTAAAGGGCATTCGATTTGTTCTATGCCATGTTGTACGGTATCAATATTTAAAGGGGTAATCATTTAGAAACCTTAACATGGCAGCAAACTCAATTGATGTACTATCCAAGACAAAATCACTGCAATATGCCATATATTAAAGTCTCAATTCATTTTCTGATACTTTATCTCAACATACTTCCATCTATTTCTATCTTTGCAGGTTTTTCTTCCAGTGTCTCATCAGTTAAATTCTTTACTCTAGTCTCCATCAAAATCCGAGAAAAACAGTGTAGGATTATCCTTCTGTAAGGTTACAAATAAATTAAATATGGCTTCTAACTGAGAAACTGACTGGGTAATTCAATATATTATGGTTTAGCAAATGTGACATTTTGCTGAAATATTTCCTTTCAAAATGTAACCAAAGTGCTTGTAGGAAATAATATGACACCCAAATAGTATTTTTATTGCCTGTGCTACCATAGGCGTAGGAGGAGGGGGTATGGCTGTGGAGGCCGGAGGCCCCCCACCCCCCAATCCAATATTTTTATGAAAATTCGGTCAATATGCTGAGAATTGGGCACCTACTGAAAGAAAAAAACAACTGTTTGATTGGATGTCGGTGAATGACATGCCTGGTGATTTGAATTGCACCAGCACCTATATATTGGTTAATTCACCAGTGTGTTTTTCAATGGTTAAACTTATATTATTATTATCATTATAATTGTAACGACTTGCCCCAAATTTCAAACCAATATGGAAGGGTGATAGCTCGGCAAACGTTTTTAGGTAATCGTCATGCAATGTAAAAACCGAAGCATGGTTATATGATGTACATAACATGTTGAACGAGCGCGGAGCGTGCGAACAATTTTGGTTATATTTTTTGGGTAAGTCGTTACAGCCCCCCCCCCCTCCACAAATCAAATTGGGCTCTTCTGCCTATGTGTGCTACTAAGCCCCTTTCTCCATACTATAAGTGTTGATTCTAAAAACTTGGTTTTATTACATATTTTTAGCTTAATCTCTTTTTTTAACATTTTGAAACTGTTATTATTATCTCAACACTGATTTGTTACTTGGCAAATCAAAGATTGGGTTGAAACTGTGTAGGCTTCCAAATCCCCAGTACAGCCATCATCGGTACCTATGAAGTCACTTCTCTGTACACTAACATCCCTCATGCTGAAGGTATGACAGCCACGTGTGCATCCTTGTCTAAGCAGGTCCACCCTTGTCCACCCATCTCTGACACTAAAGTTCTCATGCAACACCAAAAACAACTTCACGTTCATGGACAAGCATTACCTTCAAAGACACGGGACTGGGTACCAGGATGGCTCCTTCCTTTGCTTGCCTGTTTTAAAACATGTTCTAGCCACTTACTGCATTCATTTTACTTGACCTGATATTAGCACTTTATTTCTAGCACTTTGTTTGAATATATTATACTTTAAGCAAGCATTTGCTACTTACATTTGTCTTGACTGGTACAAAAGCCGGCATTTTTTTGCCTTTGTCCTGGTGTTGCCTGGCTACATGGTCGAAAGGTAGAGGACACACTTCCCACAAATGACACGCTGTATTGCACATCTATTCGCCATATTACTTGCCTATAGGAGGATAAAAGAGAACAAACAGATTGCAGTATCAAAGATAATATGAGACTCTGTAGTATGAAAGAATCGATAAACATTTTGCCCGTGAGTCAAGAAAAGTATCTCAACGGGACATACATTAAGAAATCAGCATTTTGCAAACAATTTTTAATCCCTGGTAATTGAGTTCTAACTTCAGTAGGAGGTAAACTAACTTAAAGTGATGAAATGTACTGGAATTAAATACCTGCATGAAGTAAACCCAGAATTATGTTAGAATTCTGAATACAGTAGGAGGTAATTACAAACACAAAGTGATTTAGTGTACTGGAATTTAATACTGCAACGCCCCTGTACCCCGGCCGAGCGGTAGCGTGGGTAACCAGGCAGCTGGAGGCCACCTGATGCCAAGGCAGGGAAAAGGGGGAGGCGAAGACTAATGCTAGCAGGGCTTGAACCAATACACACCAAAAATAGAGAAGCTATAGTTTAGAGAACTAAGTCTTAATCAAGAATTTAATTAATTAACTGTAAACATACACTTAACCAAAATAAGGCATTGCTTTCTGCCGTACACAAATAAAAGCAAACAACGGGCAGAGATTCAATTTAAATAAATAACAAATAAACTACGTACCATGGCGTGGGCAGCACGGCTCTTAAGAATCACGAGATTGAATACCCGACACTGGTCGCCAACGGCAGACTGAACAAGTACTGCTCAATGTGGTCCCGCCCCGATTAACTTCTGCAATACCTCCGGGGAGAGCCATAATTTGACCCTACCACCGGGATCTATAAGATGCAACGAAGCCAACCAGGACGGGAAGTTATTAGTTATACAATACAATAGTAAATGGCACCCCGTAGTCAGCCCTCACTCCCGGACCCGCTCTCTAAAATAAGTAACACAACCTTGCATTTAAAATAATACTATACTGTAATAGCCGTGCTGCTCACCGCTGTTCTCCAGTTCTCTGCCCGAACCTCAACTAATTTTAAATTAAGTCTTCGAAAACACAAAATAGCTAAGAAACAACCCCGTCTTAATTAAACAAAGTATAGAGAGCAAGTGTTAGTAAAATAGATAAACGCTTAACAGAACAACTTGTGAGACAAAAGAGCGAATGCCTGGAATGCTGTTGATGGCAGACGACGGGGAAAGCGAGAGAGACCTGCATGATTAAACAAAAGTAAATGGAATGGTGATTGAATGGGCAACATATCGCATGGTAAATTATTCAAACAAAACTCGGGGAAACATATTCTTAGTAGCCTTGGGCGTGTTCGAAATACGGGGTACACGCATCCCGAACAACCCAGGTTTTAACAATACCTGGATGATGTAACCATAATTCTGAATCAAGTCTATAGGGTTATGGGGTTATAGGGTTATGGGGTTATAGGGTTATGGGGTTATAGGGTTATGGGGTTATAGGGTTATGGGGTTATAGGGTTATGGGGTTATAGGGTTATGGGGTTATGGGGTTATGGGGTTATAGGGTTATGGGGTTATGGGGTTATGGGGTTATGGGGTTATGGGGTTATGGGGTTATGGGGTTATGGGGTTATGGTTAGGGTTAGGGTTAGGGTTAGGGTTAG
>JAIPMN010000012.1:55503-72409 GCA_020650975.1 Apostichopus californicus | reverse complement strand
CCTTTCATTCCATCCCCTCCCACTCTTATACTCTCCCCTCTCAGCCCCTCCCCCTCGTCCCATCTGATCCCGTCAACTATCTTCCCTCACCTCTCAACCAGTCTTCTCCCCATCCCCTCTCCCTTTCATCCCTTCTCTCCTCATCCCCTCCCCTCAAATCACCACTCCTTCACATCACCTCCCTCTCCACTTTCCATTTTCCACCACTTCAAGCATTGCCCAATGTACTAGAGATATGGTATCAAATCGGTTAAGCTTCCCCACTTCCCTTTTTGAAAATCTATTTGCTTAGAATCAGACAGTCTGTATTTGAGTTGTAAAATACAGAGAATAAGATATAAGTAGGTAGCAACTGCTATGACTTCAAACCTGTACTGACCTTGTAATACCATCTGGAATGTTCTTTCAAATTTTTGACTGTGCAACAGTTTTCTTTACGGTGATATGATCGTATTAGCTATTAATCATTGTGGCATATTCCACATACACATATCACTGCATGGATTTGTGAATTCAACATGCTTCATATTATATTCTATATGTGATGGCAGAATGTGTTTATGAGTCATGTTCTGTTGTGTTATTGATTCGAAGGGCAAAATGTTATTTTATATTTGTTGCAGCATCTTTTGCACTGAGATGAGGAAAGTTCAATTTTTTTTAAATGTTATGTGTATCAGTACATTGTGTCACATAAATTGCACTTTTAATATCAGTGTCAGGAAGTCCAACCTCAGAGTATGTTTCCTCATAGGTACATTTAAGGGTGTACATTGACCCTTTATATCTGATAATAACATTGAACATAATAACCTCCAGCAAACCACTTTTGATAAAACAAATTAGTATCTTTGTTAACTTTGGGGGTAGTACAGAATGTGAAGTACATAATTTTACTTATATTTAATCTTTCTTTTTTTTTCCAGATGGTGGTATGCTCTGCTACATTGCATTCCTTCGATGTGAAGAAATTAGCAGTGAGTACTAACCTTAATTAACAATACCGTGTCCATGATTATAACATTATTTAACAGACTTTACATTCTTTAAAGGAGAAACAAACAAACTGAAACCGTCATCGTTGGTCTGTGTGGTAGAAAGATTTGTGATGAGCAACTTCCTCGACACAACTAAGAAAAATCTTATTCCATTTGCGAGATATCACAATTTAAATTATAAGAAGGAGACTTTGAGCAAGTCTTACTTCTACCTCACTGTGCCACTTGCATGTGAAATCTTAACATGTTTCTTTTAACACACTACATTGTTCACATTCCTTGATTTATATATATGGATTTTGCTAACGTTGCTTCTGATGTATGATCTAACACGGGCTCCCTAACTGGGGTGCATGAACCCCCAGGGGGTGCGTGAGTCCATCCCGGGGGGTTCATGAGATGTTTCTGAAAGTCAAAACTAAAGTACTTTTTATTGAACTAAAATCTGATATATCAAGTTGCAACACTACTTTTAGAGTGTCCTTCCACATTGAGGTGCCCAGTTCTAAAACCCACTGGAACCAGATCCTTCTGGCCTATTGAAAATTGTGGTGAAGGAACTCCTCAGGGAATCCAATATTTCTGTTGTGTTTATCTTGTTCATAGCTTCTCTCCTTACTGGTTTCGATGCAACTTTAATAGTTTGCCATGGCTGCAGTTGTAATGAATGGGGTTGCCTTCACTTCCCTCAGTAGGCCTACATTCTCATTTCTCAGATGGGGTTGTTGTAGTTGTGATAGTCCAATGATCAAGAGTCGGTGTGGCAGTACATGCCTCCCTCTTTAATTCTCTGAATACTATTATTAAAAAATTAGAGGGCTTGATATAAGCTAAACTATATAGCCAGTAAATGAACCTTAAATAGTAATTTTTTTTTCTTTGGCCGGGTTAGGGTTCAACCTTCTGCGACATTAGTTTCGGATGTTTAAATTTACCACGATTTGCCCAATATTACCTCCAAGATAATCTGAAGTAAATATTGCTGCTGACATTTAAAATTAAAATGTATTATTTTTTCTTATCTTCATTTTTCAGGAGAGAATCATGCATTTTCCTACGTGGGTTGATTTGAAAGGTCAGGACAGCGTTCCAGATACCTTACATCATGTGGTAAGTTGCAGCTCATCACACTGACCTACCCGGGGGGGGGGGGATGGTTGGCTTGGACAGTAATACTTTGTTTCAATAAGCTTAGGTCGTTATACCCTTTTCATTATATTCTCTTTGTCTCTTCAGGTTGTTAAAGTAAACCCTCAGGAGGATCTCTCGTGGCAGAGAGGTGGGCAGAAAGTCCAGGTAAATCACTTAATATTTTACGGATTGCCAAACGGTGATTTCACGTATAGGAGTTTCACAAGCAAGACTTCCTTGTTTGTGTAGAGCTGGCATTAAATCTGGGTGTCTTGTTGAATTGGTTATAAACCCTGTCAGCAGATGCAGGGGGAGGGGGGGGGTGAGGGGAGAAATATTCCTTGAGAGCCTTCTGCTTTTCCCTTTTGTCCTCTTCATCGTGAAGTTGCTGATGAGGAACTGTAAATTGTAATGAAATCTTATAACTAGGTGAAAAAACTGATGTAGTGCTTTATGGTGATACAGTCCATCATTGGGATGAAAAAGTTCCATTCCTTATAAACATTTTGTATTTTGAGCAGGGTTCCATTTTATGACTCAAATGCAAGTTTAGTCTTACTCTCCAAAGAACAGCTTTATATCAATTCAGTTTTTAACTATACATTTAATTTGATTTATTTTCATTTTCAGACTGATGGTGTCCATTATAACGATCAGATGCATTATGGCAGTCAGGACAAAGGTTTGTATTTTTAATTTTTATCTACAGCCTCAGGAATTATATTAGAATACAAATTTGTTAATGTAGGCTGGTATATTAATTACACAGATGAGCATATACACAACACTCTCAATAGACATAAGTAGGCCGTGGTACACAAATAATTTTTTTAGGAGTACTTACTGCTTAATATCAGGCCAAACTTCAAGTCAAAATGTTATTAATAAGAGTAGAGATTCTTTGTAAAAAAAAGGAATATGTTATGTGAACTTTAAGGAGAGAAGTGCAGAAAAGAAAAGAAAATAAGACTAATTTTTGAATAATAATTATTTTTCAACCACAGTGGTATATGCCTCAACATAAATTTTTAGATTTCCTTGTGACATGTTGAGTTTTATTGTCTATGAGACAAACTTTGTGAAGTAGATATATGTGATTGTGGTAATTTGATTGTATATTTACATATCAGAAGTGAAATTGGTTATTTCATGTATTAAAGCTAGTGAGTATATTTTCACACTTGTTTACATCAAACCTAAATATCTACCATTTTCCTTCGTGTATTATCCAGAGACGCTCTCGGAGGGGATCAAGACCCTGAAGGCAGATTATTTAATCAAGGCCATCCAGGAACACAAAATGGACAAGGCCATACTCTTCTGCAGAACCAAACTAGACTGTGATAATATGGAGAAATATATGAAATCTCTAGGAGGGGGTAAGGACAATAACGAAAAAAGACCCAAATAAGAAGTTTTCAAGACAATTGTAGGCACTGATGACAACCTGTAATGGTCACATACACAAGTCCTGAAAAAAGTTGTCATTTAAAAGCCTTTACATTATCTGAACATTCTTTTTGATTGTGTTCACTATGTTTTCCATAACGTCTGTAAAGCGCTTTGAAACCTATCGCTGGTATAAAGAGCTATATAAATCTAGCATTATTATGATGTTCTCCATATCTCGTATTGAACATTCTGAATTCATGCATGACTATCATGTATGGCAGTCATGTATCACATGTATAATCAGCAGTTATTTTTACGATGCTTAAGGGATCACAACTGTGGGAGGAACCCGCAAGGGCTGTATGGATTACAACTTACAAGTCGGGTGGCTTCCAATTCAACATTTTAATTCAAATTTGGAATCTTTTCAATTTAGAAAGTCATTTGAGATGGGAAAATCGTATAGACTGCTCTTAGATGAAAAACCCACCTTACTATGACCCGGCTGGGTATCGAACCCGGAACCTCCCGATTGCTAAGCCTCATGCTTCAAATGCCACTGGCTTTATCCACTCGGCCACAGCACCGGTGGTAGTCATGTGGTAGTCATGTATCATGCATGGCAGTCATGGATCTGCATGACAGTCATGCAACATGCATGAAAGTCATGTGCCATGCATGGTAGCCTGGTATCATGCATGGTAGCCATGTATCATGCAAGGTTGTCATTTAGCATGCATGGTAGTCATTTATTATGCATGATAGTCATGTATCATGCTTGGTAGTCATGTATCATGCATGCCAATGATGTAAGAGGGACATGTCACAGCCATTCTCTTTTCTTCATATCTAATGGCTTCATTTAATTTGTCCCAATAGGTCCTAAAGCTGTTTCCAAACATCAGTTCTCCTGTGTGTGTCTCCATAGCGACAGGAAGCCTCCAGAGAGAAGAGAAAACCTCCAAAAGTTTAAGGTAGATTTTGAATGATATGAATACTGGATAGAATGCTGTATCCATTGTGCTCAATTAAAAACTTTATCTTGAAATGCAACAGGTATTATGAAAGAGAGAGGCATTTAACATTTTATGTTTACAGTAATATATAACACACTGCTTCTTGAGATTTGCTTTGAGGACTATTTGACGCTTACAATGTTCGTCAAAATTATTATCGACGTTTTAATTATGCAAGAAACTAATAGCATGGTTTCCTGTGTTGTAACATCTTGTTGGGAAAGCACAGTCATGCACAATCTGCTCTCAATAAAGGTGCAAAAACTAAGGGAAATATTTAAAAAGTCTCTGCAGTCCCTCTTCAGAATCAGTTGAGAAAATCCTTTTATACTTAAAGGTATTTTGGAAGATTTAAATGTGTTAATTCCTCTTTGTTGGTAATATTTGCGAATTTGGCCTGACAGATTCTAATCCTGTTTCGCTAATAGTCGTTACAGAGGGCAATGAAGCTGTTATTTTCTTGTTTGTCTACGGTTTTTTGTTAACCTTTGATGTGCTTGTCAAATGGCACTGACTGGTATGCCCTGCCAATAGGGCATTTAATCTGACAGAAAGGTGTGAATCTTGTAATCTGCAGTCATTATCAGAGGTCTCAAGCTGACCTATTTATATATATGTAAAAGCTCAAGTTACAGATAGAGAATTGAGAGAGGGATTACTTGCTTATTAAGCTAACGAAACAAGAATATCAGCTTACAGACTTTAGCAAACAGCAGAAGCCCTGTCTGGTTTGTAACAGATGAATCTAAGAAACTGTATGAATTGGCATACTTTGAATTGATCCAGGGTTGTCTGTAGATAGCAGCTTAGTTTATAGTAGGCTTTATCTTTTCTCAATGAAATTTGCTTCAAACCTACATGAGCAATGATATTGTTCACACCTAGCTGTGTACAGAAACCAAATGCTTGCTCCCTATTGAAATAGTATTGGTACCATTGTTTATATCAGTTTATAGTAACATGAAGAAGACATTTGGGAGGGGGAGGGAGGAAGGTGGGGAAGGGGGTAAGAAGGTGGGGGAGGGAGGGACTTATTTGTGAAGGTAGCATCAAATTTTAGTGGAAGAAAACCATCTGAGAAAGTAAGTGTAAGGCTTAGAGAATTGCCAAACATTGGTAATATGTGGGATTCAAATATGTGGGATAAAGACAAAGTAGATATTTTCTGTCTTTTTTGTTCAAGAAAAAGAGCAATAGGGCTACATGGTCTTTGTGTCTTTGGATGGGTATGGGATACACAGAGGGGTGTTGTTTGGTTTAGTAGTTGTGTCCATAAGTCTCCCCTGTGTTTGTAATGATTTATTAAATGTTTAAAGGGATATTGTGGTGGCTGAGGTTGACTGCTTAACAAAACTTCTGGACGTTCTTCTGCAACTTTAGGTCAAATCCTCATCTTCATAGCATTTGGTGTGGTGACAAAATAAATTTGGTGATGTTTTGTGCATGCATCTGAGGAGATTAAATGATGTCCTCAGGACAATTAATCAGAAAATGCTTTAGTTTTTCTTTAAAATATTTCAAACATTTATCGACAGAGGAAAACAATATTTTGACAAGAACAAGTTGCACCTTGATGAAATTCTAAATACAGAGACCATTGACATTTAAAGAATAAATTGATGTGAAAAGTTATGACAGGAATTAAATTTAATGAAGAAAATTTACTGTGATATACTCCCTGGAGTTAGAGGGGTGGGGGTTGGGAGAAGGGTGGGGGGTTAGCCAGTCAAACTTTATCAACAATATCTCAAGTTAGTGATAAGATATTGAGATGGTGTTTTCAACAATTATCGTAGAATGTAAGTAATTATTTTACATTGTCTGCCACCAGAGTGACCCATTAAGTGAAAACTTCACATTAATGGTGTTCTCATTCTGCTAATATCATTTTAACTGCTGGTTGTATGACTGTGACAAAGCTTTAAACGTAGAAATGTATTTTTAGGTTTTATCAGTTTAGTTTGCAGTGGCAGAAGCACAATCACATGTTTTCCTCTTATTTTTTATCGAAAATTAATCAGAGGTTAACCAGATTTTTTTGCATTTTTCATCCTCCCTTTAGGATGGTAAAGTCCGCTTTCTGATCTGCACAGATGTAGCCGCCAGGGGTATTGATGTTCGAGGTGTACCATACGGTAAATCCGAAACTACTTACTTTCTGTGAGATGTATAGTTACAATGTTTGAATAAGTTTCTATCCTGTGATATTCCAGTAGGATGTTTGGCGTAAGAGCTGTTGCTCAGTATTATTTTGACTGACATAGATGACAATCCCTCCTACCAGCAGTATATGCTTAACAGGAGACCTGGGTATTGCTGGTCCCATGGTACCCCGGGGGGGGGACCAGCCACCAAGCAGGGTCTCTCCTGAGGGTTCCAGGGTATCCCAGAGGGGAGCAGCTGCCAAACAGGGTCTCTCCTGAGGGTTCCAGGGTATCCCAGAGGGGAGCAGCTGCCAAACAGGGTCTCTCCTGAGGGTTCCAGGGTATCCCATGGGGGACTAGCTGCCAAACAGGGTCTCTCCTGAGGGTACCCCAGGGGGAACCAGCCACCAAACAGTCTCTCCTGAGGGTTCCAGGGCGGACCAGCTGCCAAGCAGGGTCTCTCCTGAGACACTTGGACTTGGAATTGCCATCAGTCTGTTAGCACAATACTATTGATCTTTGCTATGTTGCAGATATTGTGACGATGGTTCAGAAGAGGTGGAGGTATCCTGTCTTCAGAGTTGTAAAACTAGTCAATTGTTCCATTTTTTGGTCAATTGGGATAATTTACAAGAAGTTATCATTGCAGATCTCTGTAGAGAGGATAGCCTCACTTAATATTTTTCTACTCTCTTCATTTTTTGAAAATTAGTGACTCAAATCATGACTCTTTCATTAATGCATCGATGCACAATTATCATAGCACAGTGCAATCTTACAATCTCCCTGTACTTTATCATTACACAGCCGTGTGAGTCTTGTATTAGTGTATAAGTGTGCACATTGAATTACCACCATTAACAAAGCAATTCATCAATCAGAAGAGAATAATAAATTACAATAATAATATATTTACTGTTGTTTTGCAGTGGTAAATGTCACAATGCCCGATGAGAAGGAGAACTACGTACATCGCATCGGTCGTGTTGGTCGTGCCGACAGGTAACAGCAGTATTTATTTGTGCAGTTCACTACAATAGATATGCTCAACAACAGCATCGAGAAGTCAAATTTTGTAATGTTTAAGATAGTGGATCTAGGAATCATCAGTTGTTGATGTCGAATTACAGACTATAAGTACGAGTGCAACAGAATGAGCATGAGTACAACAGCATGAGTATGAGTACAACAGCATGAGTACAGCTGTATGAGTATGAGTACAACAGCATGAGTACGAGTACAGCAGCATGACTAAGAGTACAACAGCAAGATACAAGTACAACAGCATGAGTATGAGTACAACTGTATGAGTATGAGTACAACAGCATGAGTATGAGAACAACAGCATGAGTACAACAGTATGAGTACGAGAACAACAGCATGAGTACGGGTACAGCAGCATGACTAAGAGTACAACAGCAAGATACAAGTACAACAGCATGAGTATGAGTACAACAGCATGAGTATGAGTACAACAGCATGAGTACCTTGAGTACAACAGCATGAGTACAAGTACAACAGCATGAGTACCTTGAGTACAACAGCATGAATGAGTACAACAGCATGAATGAGTACAACAGCATAAGTATGAGTATAACAGCATGAGTATGAGTACAGATTCTCCCATGGTACTAGACTAAGGCTCTGAGCATGAGAATGAGTACTTAATTTTGCATTAGAGTGTATATAGTACAGGCATCTATGCTAGAATACAAGTATGAGTACAGACTCACTACTAGTATTTTTTTTTGGGGGGGGTTGAAAAATCCAGGAAGGTATCTTTGTTTGCTCTATTACAAACTTGAGTGTTTACTCATCAGCTCTGGTAAAATTGTCTGAATTTTGTGACCAAAAGCAAGCTGCTTTGTCAATGTAAGAACAATCCACTCCCAATTTTTCAAATGTAGCCTCTCCGCTAGGCAGTCATCGTTTGGAAATTTGGATTTAAAGTAATATTTTCTTCAGAAATAAACAAATTTTTTCATGTCTTTGGAGTGACAGGATGCATATTGGTTAGTCTCTCTGCATATACCGCATAAAGTAGGTTTCAATTGCAAAAAGTTTCTGACAAAATGACGTGGAATTTTATATTTCGTTATGGGTTGAATGAAGGGAATATCATTCTAACTTTTTGTTTTGTCTATTTTCATAGAATGGGTTTGGCAATCTCCTTGGTTGGCTCAGTGCCAGAGAAGGTCTGGTACCATAGTAACTGTAGCAATCGCGGACGGGGCTGCCACAATACAGACCTTACAACTCGAGGGGGCTGTTGCATCTGGTACAATGAAATGCAGGTAAGTTCAGTACCAATAGATAATGGCCTTTATTGGTTTGTTAGGCATGGCATAAAGGAACCTAAGTGGTGGGGATGGGGAGTATATGTTACACTTAAGTTCATAAACACAAAATTTACAGAAAGTGCAGGATGTGTGAACTTCATGTAAAATGTGGATCCATCTTAGTGTAAGAAACCCTAAGGCAGGGTTAAAGGTCATTTACAGTCAACAGAGGTCAAGGTCTGAGAAATTTGTAATACAGTAACTCAGAATGGAAATCTTGGATGGTCATCATACTTAGTATATAGAATAATCCATCTTGGTAAATGCAAGAATTTATTCAGTTTTTATTTGTGGAGGTCAAAGGTCATATGAGGTCAATAGGGCATGAAGTTTTAAAACCCATTCTAATGTGATAATTCCCAAGATAAAGCTTGGTTAAAGGTAGTGAGTACAAGAACCCTATTGCTTTCCCGTGGAGGTCATAGGTTATTGTTGGTCAAAAGATAATGTTGTGACAGTACGATTGTAAAGCAATAATTGATTGAATTAATTATATAAACAATGAATAAGGTTCAATAGTAGTTAAAGCAGAATTTTTGCAATTAAAGGTTAAATTTGTTTTAATCTCTTCAAAGCACTCTGCTTGAAGAGTTGAGAGGGACCTTAAGCAAGGTTGTTTGTGCTTTATAGCAGGTGTACTAGCAGAGTCATGTCTGCCATTTTGAAATCTAAAATTTTAAAATCTTAGCTAGTCACAATAACTCTATAGCTGGTCGATTTGTATTTTATAAACAATTCGCGGCTTAAAGGTGAATTAACAAAATTTATTTAAGAATCCTAGACACAGTTTCTTATTCTATTTCATATTTAATAATGTCAAAATTCCTCGTGACTTCTGCTGATAGTTAATATTAAATGGACCATCAGCTAATAGAGAAGCAGTAGACAACAATACTCAGACTTAGTCATGAGGTCATCATTAGGTCAACATTAGGTCATCATAATGTCATAGCTGACAACACAAGAACTTTTACACAGAACATGCGAGATAAAAAATTCTCAGCCCATGTTAAATAATCTTCATCTGTTTTTGTCCTTGGCAGTACTTGGGAGATATCGAAGAGCATCTCGGTATAACCATTGACCAAATCGGTCCGGAGATGAAAGTACCGGTCAATGAATTTGATGGGAAAGTTGTTTACGGTCAAAGAAGAAAGCTTACAGGTAAGGAAGAAAGGTTATTTTTGTCACATGAAAAGGACTTCTGTGCATCTCCTATTAGAAAGGGTGGAGTGAGTCACTGGGTTTAAGGTTACAAGAAACTTTTCAAATAAATAGTTTTGTGAAGTAACCAATTCTCTCTCTTGTCCTTTGTAGTGCCATACTCACATAGACAACCTCCCCTCCCTCTCCCCCAATCCTCTCCCACTACTACATGAAAGTTTTGACTGAAATAAAGTTTTGGTAACTACAAATAATAGAAAATATTGCTGGCTAGCATTTAGTGCCATCTTCACTTTATACAATGATTTTGTTTTATATTATGGCTTCTTGTCCCAATTTTCAAATGTCATTGATTTGCTATGGATGTTTGATAAAGGCTAGTAGAGGAGAAAGCATTTATATAGAACCAAAATAACAGTAATTGAAGATTTTAATGTACAAATATGAATACCAGTCATTGTTGTACTTCCTTGTCCCTCAACGACCCCATATTCCCCTTCCTCTCTCCCCTCCCCCCACATAGACTGCATCTGTACAATACTATGTCAGTAATAAAATAACTTCGTTCCAGTTTCATTAATCTCTATCTCATTCGCTCGCATCTGCTATTTTCCGCCGTGCATGAGCTAGTCGTATCAGTAAAGTCTCTAAGCATTAAGTACTGAGCAGAATTTAAAAGTTATTTACATTTATGTAAAATGTAAATAACTAAATAAATTAAATACTCCAAAAGTCACAAAGTAGGATTAATATTCGACATAACTTCTTTTCTAATAGGGTTGTAAATGAGTGGAACGGTTTGCCTGAGAAAGTTGTACTTGCAAGTAGTGTAAATGGGTTTAAGAATGCTTTGGACAAGCACTTTAAGCATTGTAATCGGGTCTGAGTGTTTGTGTCTTCAGTTTTTTTTCTCCTATAGGGTCCTTGATGGGGACTTGAGTGTCCCTCCTGATCCTGTTTTTGTACTAAACTAAACTAAACATGTATTTTTGTCCATATTTTAATACTGCTTCTGTCGTCTACTCTCTGCATTCTGTTACAGGGTCGTCGTACAAAGGTCACGCTGATATACTAGCGCCCGCTGTGTCAGAGTTGGCCGATCTGGAATGCAAAGCCCAGTCATCATTTCTCGGTTTCTCCGGAATGCAAGATAACCTCTTTGCTATGTGATGTGGACTTACTTCATTTCAAAGCCCAATGTCAGCAAAAGTAAAACTTAAAAAGACACTGTCTCTTCAAAGTGGTGAATTTATGTCAGTTTCAATTTCGATCACATAAGAAAAACTCATTTTGAATCTTGCGAAGTATTCCAACATTTGTGGATGAGGTTTAGGCTTCAGGAAAGGTTATTTATTAAAAGCCAATAATTTAATTTGTTTCATTGCTATCCTGCCCAGGTACTTTAAAAAGATGAAGATACAGAGAAATACTTTACAAAAGTCAAACGCTAAAGAAGATCTGCTTCTGATATTTATTTAATTTAGTTGTCACACTTGAGGATTTATAAATCGATAGAAAGGCAGTAACAACAAATATTCATGAATAGTTTGAGGGACAACAGTCCACGTTACAGACCATCATCTTATCAGTACGGAGTTGTTTTTATTTCCATGCTCCATATAGGCTGTCAAAACAACCCCTGCGGTCAAAGTTGTCAAACATCAATGGGTCGTGGTAAGAGAGTTCTAATGTGATTGTACCAAGGGAATTCCCGTCAAAATTATTCTTGCCTGCTCCATGGATTTTTTTTTTTTTTTTTAAACTAGAAAGTTGATGACTATAAAGGTTTTGTTAAAGCCTCAATTTGTATCGGTTTTTGTGACTTTGTGTTATTCTGACCCAATCATGTAATTTTCACAAGTAACTGCGATACCTCTCAGGCAAGAAAACAACAAATCAGAGTTGTTTAAACCCTTTGTCTGCCTGTAATATATCTGGTCATTTACATGTCAAGTCAAATGCAGTAAATTTTCTTCCCAGAAATGTTAGCATAATGTTTTAGGTTTTCATTTGCAAAGTTTTGAGATTTATGGCTAAACTTTTTAATTCCTGATGCGATGTTGATCGATTGAAGTAATAGATTAGGTCTCTCTCTCAGGCGTCTCCACCCTCCTCTGATTGGTCAAGTATGTTGCCACTGGGTAATTGTGGCAGATTTTAACACAGTTTTTAAGTTGTTAACTCTATTTATATTTCATGAATACAGTTTAGAAGTAAGTCATCTTTATTTATATTATGGTCTGAGTTTTGCTGCTGTATTTTCTGTGTAACTTTTAAAATATAACCGCTGATAAAATCAGGGTTATTGTAAACATTTCTATGTATTTTCATAATTTAGCTCCTTTACAATGTAATGCTATGGTTTTATTCGTCATGGCTGAAATGCATTTAAGCAAGACAAATACCAAAAATATGATTTTTTTTGTGTGTAAATTTCTTGATTTCTAGTATTTGTTGGCACTCAGTCTGAAGATATGCTACATCTATGTGAATGATTTAATTAATAAATGTAGAGGTCTCTGAAATACATATATTAATGGTAATCAGGAAATAGTTGATACCAACAGTGCCATCTTTACCAGTGAGTTATTCATGCATATTCATGCAATGAACACACACATGAACGCTGTGTCTTTGTATCCATTTGAATCTATTTCCCCTTAAATTTCACAGGGGATAACAGTGTTAACTTTTCTTCCCACTTGATTTAATAATATAAATAATGCTACTGTTGTGACTGCTTGTGAATCCCAATTTGCATTGTGAAGAAGATTTGATGGATCTTGTCACTGTGTCTGTCCTGCCTAAGAAATTTACTCATCCTCCCTTTCTTAATCATTTAAACTAGAAACAAGAGATTCATGCGTAAAATAATTCACCCCCTCCCCCTCAAACAAGAGAAGAAAAGGACACTTTACACCATTTTATCCCTTGGAACGATCTAAGCAAATTGGAATAATGTTCAGATGAACATATAAGGCAAGAGAAGCTTTTCTCATTTTTTGAGCAAAATTGGCCTTTTGATGTTACTTAACAAATGTTTGAATAATTCAGGTGCCATATGAAGTTAGCTTCTGAATGTTGGGTTTTTACATCAATTAAGTCTTTTCCCTCATCTCCCCTCCCCCCCCCCCCATCCCTTCACCCTACGTTTTGTTCACCCTTTCCTTCATCATTCAGTTTTGATTACATTTTTTCTGTGAAGTTTTTTTTTCATTCAAATCTCTCAAAATATTTTTCTTGATTTTTTTTAGAGCATAACATTTGAGCTTCTCATTCTGTTTGAATTGCACATGTTTATTTAAAAGTGTAAGGGAGATATGTACAATGAGAATGAATATTCATGAAATGATGGTAAAGTCTCCAGTGATGCATATTCATAAAGTTTTTTTGCTATGTGTTCTATATAAACAGGATGATCTCGTAGACATCTTAACATGAAAGGAAAGATTAGAATATAAAACACTAAGATTTGCCTGCAGGCAGTTATATTTGAGAAATATAATATATTTGAAATAATTTCTTCTAAAAAGGTCTCTTGTAGCTATTTATTTGCCAAATAAGTTAAAACAGATTTCAAAAATTGTAGAACTTAAAAATGTCAAAGTCAATATTTCAATCATTTGTTGTAAATGAGAGGTTGAGGTAAATATCAATATTCATGATATGTCATGCTCTGAAATTCCCGCATTAATAACATACACACAACTTATCATCATCACAGTTAGGTGTAAATTATCAGATATAAGGAACACACTTCCTTGGTATATGTCCTTCAGAAACAAGAACATTTCCTGTGGACATTTCCTAGCAAGGGTGTGGATAATTTGGGTGATGCGCATACATCCACCCTGAAAAAGTGTCGTGAGGAAATTCATGAATATTTATACATGTCTTATAATTATTAATGACCCTTTTTTTGCTCAAAACTTGAAAGTGAAAGATCTTACTGGCTCTGAGTTTCTTTAGTCTCTGTTACATTGGATGTATTAATATATTGCAGAAATAAGAACAAATGTCAATATATAGTACAACATGTTTAAATTTTCTCATTTGTGGCATAATTTTTTAAATCTTTGAAAACTTTCTCATGCCTCTAAAGTGGCCTTCCTCCTCCTCCTCCTCCTCAGCCTGTTCTCCTCCCCACCCCTTCACTTATTTCCTTTGCAAATTAATACTCCCTCCTGCCCATTCCATTGAGAAGCAATCTGTTCAGTAAAGATTTTTGAAGATCATTGTGTCATCATGAAAACAATTTAATGGCCATCGATAGCTCTAGGCAGAAAAAAGGTGTAAGCAAAGTGATAAATAATCTGGTAGTGTGTTGTGATGTTGTAAAGTACTAATACGTGGCGTTACTCAGTCTTCACCTTCCCCCACCCTTTCCCCCCAGAGGCATCAAGAGCTAGGTCAGGCTCCAAAGACAATTATATCACTCTGCCACTTTTCTTGGGCATTTTCCATTTTTCCTTCAGTCGATTATGAAAATCAGAATACACGTTTCATTGCCACGTACTCTCCTGGGCCCCGTCATATCTCCATGGTCTCCCTTATTGACCCTCTTGTCAGGCCTGCCTCCAGCTGCTTTCCCATGCAGTATTAATACGATTTTCCTGCCAAACTGAAATATGTACCCATTGGAAAATCATTTCTGGAGGAGTTGGGTGCACGCTACATCCAGGGCGCTTACTATTCATGCCTCTTTGAGAATAAAAATAATAACTATAATTCAGTAGTTATTTTTATGACGCATAAGCGACCACAAAAGTGGGAGTAGGCCGCAAGGGGTATGGATTATGTGGCATATTGCATACAAAGAACGACTGATGTCATTAATCTACTAAGCGACTGAACACAAGTCTATGCATCACCTTGGGGATTGCCGCCGTAACAGATTACAACTTACACGTCGGGTGGCTTCCAATTCAACATTTTTAACTCAAAATTTGGAATGTTTTCAATTTAGAAAATCATTTCAGTTGGGAAACCCGCAGATTGCTCTTGGATGAAGAACTCACCTTACTATGTACCCGGAACCTCCCGATTGCTAAGCCTCATTGCTTCAATTGCCACCGCCTTTATCCACTCGGCCACAGCACCGGTCGCTATATATAGGAAGTCGTGTCTTATTTTTAAGCAGCGTTATGAGTTGGTTTCGATGGACGTTAAGAATATATTCGATACTAACATCTCATCATGACAAATTAGTTATTGTAGCTATAAATTTTCATTTAAATGGGATAGGGAAGTGAATCTCGATAATTATGAAATTAATCAGTTCCAAATACTAGGATGACAAGTGTCAGACGACGACGAAATGTTGATGATCCGTTAAAGTTATTAATTAGTTGTTATATAGTAAATTTAATTTGGGTAAAAGGGAGTAGGTACATACGTATATTGCAATATTACTTAGAGTATTAAATACACGACAGGTTTGTGTAAACATGCCGAACAAGAGCAAAAAGTTTGGGAAATATTCTCCACCAATCACAATATTCATGTCACTGACAAAAACACAGACAGACATGTACAAACAAACAAGCAACATGGCAGTATTTTTAAGCTTACGGGGTAATTACTCCCATGGTATGACCGGGGTTCTCAGACGACTCATTTCATGTGTAAACGACGTTTCACAAGCAGCCTGGCTAATAAAATGTTGAAATGGTGGCACACTAACGTCTACTACCATCAACACAGGGGAAGAATTGGATGTATTTCAGTATTTTGAATGTGCCGTATACTTCCCATCTCTGCAAATAACTTGTTTCTTTGCATCTCCTCCGTAAAACAGTACAGAATCCGTCCTGATCACTTTATATTCAATACAAGAACCTATTGGACATTTTCTTCCACACTCACACTAAAATAAAGAGAAAAGTTTCGGTTTTAAGGAAACCTACACTGGATATTTTCTCCATTTTAAGTTACGGCTCAGATAATTAAAAGAAACTATTAATATTAATTCTGTGTGTTGTCGAGGTTATCTTTTTGACTGTGCAAGTGTTAACAAAATTATGAATCACAACTCGAGACTAGTACTCGGAAAGGGTAGTTGCACCCCCACCCAAGGGGGGGGGGTACTTAGACTGGTACCGTACTTTCTATCCGGTGAAAACCAGTTGCGTGGAGAACCTGCAGATCAGGCGCGCAGGACAATGTACAACATGGTCCACTTTCTTATGGTTTCATTAATACTACGTATTTCACCGGTGCTGTGGCCGAGTGGATAAAGGCAGTGTCATTTGAAGCAATGAGGCTTAGCAATCGGGAGGTTCGGGGTTCGATCTCAGGGCGTAAGATGGGTGTTTTTAAAAAAAAAAATTATCGAAAAGCAATCTACGGTTTTCCCATCTGAAATGACTTACTAAAGTTGAAAAGATTCCAAATTTGAGTTAAAGTGTTGAATCGGAGGCCTCCCGACGTGAAAGTTTAAATAGTTAGCCCTTGCGGGCTTCTCACACAATAACTGTCTGATTATTATTATTTATTCTTTGTCTCTTTTAATTTGCCAGCACCCCGCTCTCACGGTCTGGCCTGGTTGAAAGGTGTTCGGCGGCAACACTGTTATTAAGTTCATCATTGTTTAACTTAGATAGCAGTCTTTTCCCCGTCTTGAATATTTGAAGGGCGACGCATGTCTTTCATAAACAACATGGACTTTGCATCACCAGTTGCATCGGTGGGTGGGGGGGGGGGGAGCACGGGGCCACCAAAAC